>JAPYZH010000783.1:0-17030 GCA_030523085.1 Meteorus colon | reverse complement strand
ATTTATTCAAAGGCAGAGTGAAAGGTAAGCCATCCCATCTCAAACTTTTTTCCTGCATTAGCTACTTCAATTATCCTTCAACAAATCAAATGTTTGAATGAAAACACTCGAAATAATTGGGTACTTTAACAGGAAAATTGAGAACCATTAAATCTGTAGATGTTTTCAATTGTCTCACATATTAATTAGCTTTGAAATTTTGACAGGAAAAGGAAAAAGGTTACACCCGACGATCCCGTCGCGACAATTGCGAAGTTCTGGGCATATGGAGCCACCACCACGTCAACAAATAAATGTGGAAGAAAATCCGCCGCCACCATCACCACCACGAGAAAGAGTGAACGCAAAATTGAATACACCGCCACGACCTCCACGTGGACAAGAAAATGTTGAAGAAAATCTGCCACCGCCACCGCCACCGCCACCACCACCTCGAGAACCAGTGAACGTGGAGGAAAATCCGCCGCCACCGCCGCCACAACCACCATGTGAACAGGTACAGATTGAAGAAAATTTGGTGCCGCCACCACCACCACGAGAGCAAGTGAACGTGGAACGAGACCCACCGCCACCACCACTGTTCCCGAATGTTATGCCCAACGTTATTGCACAACTGCCGCAAGCACAAGTAGTTGCGAACTGTATACCACCAACGCAGTTAGATCAACCGCTTCCACAAATGCGAGGAATATCGAAGCGCACTATTAAAGCGATTTATAAGTTTAATAAAAACTACAAAAAATTGCAGGATAACGTGGAGAAAGAAAAGAAAGTGCAACAGCAAGAAGAAATACACCAGCAACAAAGTGCATCATCAACAAGATCGCGGGCAATCACCACTTTTTCGTCTTCTCGCAGACCCACCCCACCCATATCACGAAATTACGGGCCCCATCCGCCATATTATCCACCGATTTCACCTTATCAAACACACCCGCATCATGTTCCTCCACCCCCATTTCACCAATATAATCTCGTGCCACCGTCATTCGTTCCACAGTACATTCTCCCGCCACCGCCTCAATATTCTCCCATGCCATACACTGCAAACTCAAACTCTTGCCCATGTCCACATCAACCAAACTATCCACTGACTCACTATCCATCGAGTCACTATCCACCGACTCAATATCCACCGACTCAATACCCACCGACTCAATATCCACCGACTCAATATCCACCGACTCAATATCCACCGACTCAATATCCACCGACTCAATATCCACCAATTCACTATCCACCGACTCAATATCCGCCGACTCAATATCCGCCCCGATACCAATGAAATCAGAAATTCGAATTCTGAGTTGACTTGAAAAAAATCTACAATAAAATTACTAAATATAGCTAAATTAACTAAACAAAAAAAAAATAAATATATAAAAGGAAAAATTGAATTATTGAATCGTTTAAGTTAAAGAGTCGATCAAATATTTTGTTGAATATGTAATAAATTAATGATAATAAATGTCTTTTCCTGATGATATTAACAAAATTGACGAGATGATTCTGTTATTTCAAATATAATCTTTGGGGAAAAAAATATTCTAGCAAAGATTGATAATAGATTCTCGTTTCACTGTTGTGAGAATTAAGGTACGGGATTTTTTTTTCTATAACACAATACCTCAAAGAGTCATCAACTGCTATGATCTTCTCTTCGTGATAATTACCGTGGAAAATCTTAAAATTGTTATTTACTACTAGCAAACTCATTATATTTGCATTTCTGATTATGCAAAGGAAGCCACTTTAAGCATATGCGAAGGAATATGATGAATATTTGAAGCTGTTCAACTTGAATATAGAGGATTACATAAGGTATAGCATGCATCAATTGAATTATAGAATAGTTATGAGTCTGTCTAACATTTCGCTTATTATACTGTCTATTTCCAATTCTTATTTTCTTTTCCCTTTTCCAGGAATATGGAGGGAAAAGAATCTGAAGTTGCACGAGTACGAGATGAAATTGCATTCCAATGGCAGCAAAGAATGAGTTAGTTATCAATGTTCCAGAAGATATTTCGATTCCACGAGATCTTGAGGAATTATATGACTTATGTCGATATATAGAGTATATACCATTGAATGTTCTGGACATCGACAATTATGATCGAGAAACTGTATTGGATTATGAAGTACTCGATATGTTTTTATGGAATATCACAAATGACGACCTTACAAGCAAGTGGCGCGGTGTTACTTATCGATTGCAAATTGAATCGCAGGCGAAAAAAAAATGAGTGTGAGGATATCTAAAGAGATTAACTGGAGAAATCCCAGCCTTGGACGTAGGACTCTCCATTCAAAGTTTTCAATTTGATATTCTTAGATTAATAAGTGAACTAGCTAATGGCAGGGCGCGGTGTATTTCAATCCACGTATTTTTTCTTTTTTTTCGACTTGATATTTGTTCATTAAGTGCCCTTTCGTGTGTCCCCATTGTTGTAGAATGCCATAGAATATGATTTAGAATTGTCATATACAATTTGCCATTAATTTCCATGTTCGCCGTGTGAATTTGAATCTGTCAAAAGAAAAGCCCCATTTGCAAATATTCTCATTTCGTTTATTAACGTTTCTCTTAGTAGAAGTCCGTTGAATGTTGTTCTGTATAATTAATGCGATGAAAAATTTGTAATTAGATATCCGCCTGCCAACAAACTCTCTTGCAATTCGGTAATTCATTGTGTTTAAGTCTGTGAAAAAAATTTCGTCTTCCATAATACGCCAATGTATAAAATTTGATCAATCATAGCCACAACATCACCATCGTACACTATATTTATTGTCAATTCAAAACCTATTGGATGAAGAGGGCTAATTACAAATATCGTTCAATAAATATATTATTTTCAGAACGAAACAATTGCCGTTTGGAAAATTTAAATACTCTTTGAAAATAACCCGCCTCCCTTCTCTACATAACGTTCTCTATTCGCATCATTCCATTAAAATTTTTCATAGCGAAATAGTACACGATCTACGAGACACTTCGATCATAACCTCAAATAATCAGTTATTGTCAAAAAGAAAAAATTAAAGAAAAAGGTGTGTGACTGCTGGAAAGTGCTATGTGTTGAATAATTTACAATTCCATCTTAGCATGAGATATTAGTGTAGTCTTGGTATCATTCACATTTCAGAAAAATTCGACAATTTCGAGTGGTAAGAGTCAAGCGCTTTCAGGCTCTATACATTTCTCAATGATCACACGACAAATTATTGATCAGTTCAACGCATCAGCCAATATTCGTGGAGTTGTCATTATTGGAAGGGAATGGAATTATTGTCATTGAAGAATTTCAACTGAGAAGGTTTGTCCAATTTTCCATTGGAGGTTACATGTTATGTAAATATTCCAGTCATACAAGCGAAATAGTGTATGCCGTGGAACCATTGGGAGGTGATTTCTCCTCTATGCTAACAATCTTTTCGTTCAGCACATTGAAGTAAGGTGACGAAAATCTAAAATAAAATATGAAATATGAAAAAGGTATTTATCAAAATTATTTTTTTTTTAATTTCTCAATGATTGAGTACATCGTGTTGAAGACTTTATTGGACACGAAGTGATTCTGATTGAAACAAAGTGAGAAATCACTGTGCACTCTGTTGCAAGAACAATTTATAAATTATTAGAAAAGCGTTTCATTGTGTATCTCGACGATTAGCCTGAAAAACTGTTCCAAACAGCCGTACGATTGAACTACAGTTTATCAGAATCGAAGAGAATATGATTGCATGAAAATGTTCACGAAAAATACGAATATTGCCTGATTTGCTATAATCGCATGGTGAGAGTAATATGTAAGGTTTGACGAACAACTTTTAAGTAATTAAAAGTGCGTTTCATCACGAATTTCAATGATTCGCTTGAAACGCCGTTCCAAACAGTCATATAGTTATAACATATCAGTCGAATTGAAAAGAATGTAATTGCATGCACATTCGTTGACAAATAAAAAGTTGTTTTTGGTTCTCGTTGTGAGAATAATAATATCATTGTGTGTACACCTTTTAGAAGAGTGAACATCTATTTTAATATGGATCCCGAAAGATTTCATAAGTGTTATGAGCGAGGTGAAAATATTTATGAAATATAGCTAATTGTTGACACACACCGACGGAAAAAATAATCAATTCCAACTGTTTTATGTCTGTCAATTCATACATATTCTGCTATTTATTATCATAATTTGTTAATAATGGCGTACTTTTTTTTTGCTGAAACCTTAAATTATTGAGAGATAGAAATGATTCGTCACTATCGTATCAACGACATATTCATCGATCATTATCTACTTGGTAATCATTGATTTGACGTTCGTTTGATAGTGCAAGTAAGATATTACTACTACTTTAGGCGGCTGTTTCCACAAAATTCCATCAAAAACTTGATGTAGGAATCTAGCGCAATTCTTCACACCATTTTCATCAATCGCGCTTTTATTTGAAATTCGGCGCCCATCCAGTTGTTCACTTATAAAGTCGAACAGTAGGGCAGGAAATTTAATTATGTAGATGTCACTCATCTACAATTTCTCCCGATCGAATATATAACCAATAAATTATGAATGCTATTTCGACCGCGAGATGGTATTCGAAACTGTCGGTAATGAGTCCCGTTTATCGACAAAAAATCATACCACACCTTCTTAAGCAGAATACATCATTAATCACCAATAATATATACGTATATTTCATGGAGATAGTTTGCATGAAAAGTAAAAATGATAAAAAATCATTGTATTAAATCGACGAATGTGATAATCCAATACATTTAATCTTCCATTGAGTTCATAGTATATTGTCTTTTTTTATTGGCTTTAATATCAAATTTTGTAGGAATCATACAATTAGACTTTCCGGGCTATAATATGAATTCACCATCAATGAATATTTGACATACTATAACCATAACTCAGAGCATATTTGATGAGCATTATGACTCTGCTGATTTCTTCAGACCTAAATTGTATAAAACTCGATGTAAACAGAATAAAACAAGTTTATAACTATTCACATCCGGTTTAACGTGAATCAACATTGATATTCTCACAGTATAAAGACAAAAAGAAACTCGATGAACAACACATGTGTCACTAAACGCAATCTCAATGGATACGACATCTCATCAACTTATCAAATGAATGAAAACTAATTATCTAAATAACACACCGGCGCCACTTGTAATAAAACTCTCGAATTCATACTGATACACTGAATAAAAATAACTAGTATACAGGTGATGAAAAAAAAAAAAAAAAAATTGTGATTCAATGGTTGTACAATAACTTGTTTCACCTGTGAATGCATCCACTGAGAGAGAAATCGTGAATGAGTCGGTCATTGACTCTTGTCAGTAGAGTTAAAGCACATCCATATACTTAATAAACACGCGCACACAAATATGGATAAACCTACACATGAATGTATGTACAGCGGGGGAATTGTATGGACGGGTTCACACCTTCCTCAGCATTGAATATCCGTAGTGGTGCGTTGTGCGCATCGGCCATTATATTTCTCTCTCTTTCACTTCACCTCATATTCTCATGCTTACAGGCAAAAGGTAACTGCATGCATACCATGGCATAATACCGTCTCGTGCGCGTACCGTTTCACGTTGCACCATTGTAAAGGGCCTCACACCGGACCCTTGGCACACTTACCCATTGTCGAAGAAAGTCTCTCGTGAGGTGTGCCACGTAACCCATGTGATATCCATACAGTGTAGGGGAAAACGAGCTATATATACAGACAGCTGAGAGGAAAGGAACAAAACACAACTGAGAATGTATGTGTAGAAAGATAGTGAGAGAATAAGAATGAGAATGAGAGTGAGAGTAATAGAAGGGAGAATAAGTGAAAGAGAGCAAAGCACTCAAGTGTGTACACACGCGGCGAGTGTACGTTCGAACCTGCACCTTACGCCACGTGCTTTTATTGCTCATAACGCGTTCACGTCGGATCTACTATGCGGGACGTAACTGGACCGTATATATATATCAAATGTAATGTGTTATAAAAAAGAGGGAGGAATTATTTATAGAATTCTTGGATGTGTGTGGGATGGAAATTACTATAGGTTAATGATATTTTCATCATTGTTTTGTGAAGTAGTGATGTTTTCAATAAGATCAAGGGGTTTTCTCATTAGAACATTCGACACCAGTATGACAAGATTTTGGTAGGAACTACCGAAACACATCTTCAAAAAGAATATGTAGAATGATTTAATTGGGCAATAGAGTTGATGGTATACCATGGCATACAGGGTAAAATCATTGAAAACTTGGTGTAAGATAGCTTTCTAAATTAACGAGAAAAACATCGCTCGATTCTTTATGTGTCTGAACTTCTCTGTTGACAACGGTGTGTGCCGTTTATTTTACGAAGCTACTCAACATTTAGTACTTCATAGACTATGACATTGTTATGAATTAGTTATGAATAACAAATATCGTTGGAATATTCATGCATTTATAAATGACTGATATTCCACTCTATATGGTCGACGAGTCGATCAAGTTTAAGGAGTAATAAGAGTTTATAAAAACAAACTCATAAATTTCATACATAGTTCCTTAACGGACAGAATTGATGGCTTCATTGTGGCTCGGAATGAAACACAGAAAAAGAGAAGATGAAGTAGCATCTCAAATGAATTCGCACATGTTTCTAAAAAAAGATTAATTTATTCTGCATTATCACAACATGTGTATTCAACTGTTTCCCACGTAAGATTTCACATTCGATTTTAATTCACTACGCGAAGTCAGAAAAGCTTCGGCCAATACTCATGATGTGTATAAATTCATCCAAACTTTAATGTTCAACATCACGTTAGATCTCGTTGGTAATTTACGTGCACGTATGCATTCACTCCATATACTTCTGAACTATCTCTTTGTCTTTCGACTATAGCATCACCAATTGAGTTACAAGATTAACGAACAAACACTTCTTGTGTCACACACCTCTTCCCTCCTTTTACTCTTCAACTCTGGTCATGTCGTTGTCGTTAACGCTGCAGTTCCGTTCCATGACGAATGACGCTACACGTCAAGAGTGCACTTGTATGGACCCGGATAAAACAGAGGGCCAAATATGGCAAGCAGTGCACTCCTCGCCTTCGGGGGCCGCGACACACACGAATACACCGTGATGTTGATGCATTATATATTGCAACACAGCGTGCATGTTGTTCACAATTGTGTCCATTATGCGACATTCACAATAGTCACAGTCAATAAAGCATTAAATGTTCACTCTTTTTTTTGTCTTTGATTATTCTTTCTTCTCATTTTTTCTTCTTTTCGTCGCCAACAATATTGCATGAAACTACGAAGACTGGCTATTCATTGAAATTCGAACGCATCTCCGGTCTTTATTTTTTTTTTTTAATAAATAAAAAAATCTCACCATATTTTTCCAGGAAGAAAAATTGCTCTTTATTGATTTACTCTCATCTGGTGAAGGAAAGCGATACAATGTTTGACTGCGAATACGATCTATTGAACTGTACTCACCACAATCATTAACACAAAGCGAAAAAGAGATTACTAACCCGAATAATAACCAATCTAGAAACTTGAATGATATGCCTTAAAATTGACAAGCACCATAAGAACCGACTGAAAATGCTGTATATGCCAATGATTGAGAATCGGAAGACACAAAAAGCAAGATCAATCTAATTATCTACAGAAGAAAGAAAGAAAAATTATTATCAACCTATTCAGATTTTTGTAACTGATAAATTTCAACTTCGATATCACCTGTCGGTCTATTATCAAGCAAAAGAGTATGAGGGACATAAAAATCGAATCTGATGCAAATACTCTGATGACCATTTGCACTTTGGAGCAGTTTCAATATAATACTATCATTGCTATTATGTCTTCTTTTTCTTCTTTTTCTTCTTTTTCTTATATCCTTTGCTTCCATTTCGTATAAAAAAGAAAATGATAAAAAAGAAAGAATTTCCAAATTACTTCATACAGCTGGTGAAGATGTTCTTTCAATGCGCAACAGTGCACATATTCGAGAGACTTTTTCTCGCACTGTCGAGAGTTTATCGCCTCTTTGTTGTAATCATAACCGAAACTCCGAGTTGGTCACGCAACTAGGTATAGAGATCGGCATATAAAGCAAGAGTGGTCGATGAAGCGAACAAGAGGAAGGAAATGAGAGGATAAAAGGGGGTGATAGGAGAGGGAAAGTGAAGAGAGTTTCGGCGCCATCGTACCCAAAAGTTCTACATGTTGAACACTGAAGCTATTGTTTCGCGTTTCGAATCCCCCAGAGTTCGAAGACCGGCTACAAGGCGACGTGTTGTATCCAGCAGTAGTCTTCTACTCGCTTTTACTCCGTATTCAATATATATGCGTACCAATATATGTATATGTGGATATATTTGTGTGCACATGTGTTGAACCGCGTGTTGAAGTTGATGTGCGGTCACCTACAAAGTGAATGTTCCTTGAAGTGCACATGGTGGTTGAAATCGATCGTTATTTCAGCAACAATCTTCATGGGGAAGTTCCTCATGAACTATCTATGAGGTGACAAAGCACTGAAAATATCTAAATTGTAACTGACAACACATGTAATGAATTTATTAGTTGCTTGTAAAATAAATTGCAATGTCAGTTCATGAACATATGTTTTGGTTTATGGATATCAGACTCGTATGAAGTCAATATTGTCGTAGTTGATTATATATTAATTCTCAAATAGTAACTAAATCAATGATATTCATGTTAAAGGATAAAAAAAGAACATAAGCCTCTAAGGAATAATTTTGGAACACTCAAGTGATAAGACTGATGATTCAGTGGGGCGTAAGAGTGTTCCAGGAGTAGAGAGCTCAGTGTTTGCGAAATTTAGAATAGAGTCCAACGTTCCAGATGTAAACAATGGTTTAACGAAATTTAATGAGAGATGAAGGAAGAACTAGTATGAAATTTTCGGTTACACGAAGTAATCACACAATTTGCGACGTGAAAATTCGATCAATAATTTCCTCATCTAGTATTCTCATTCGAAGATTATATTTTTAATATTCAATCGTAAGTGAAATATTCATTCTTTCCAAACATTATCCCGAATTATTCAATGCTTAGTTGTTGTATTCACCATTGAGCGCTAACGAGAATTGCTTGCAGTGGGCGAAAAAATAATTGAACATTATGATTGTACTGATTGTATTTTTCGATGTTGCATCATTACACAAGTGGATTGATTATGATACGTACAGTTGGGCATTCTAAATATATAATTTTTGGTTGATATTCTGGATAACTTTTGGATGGATATTCGGACAATATATTCAACTGCTTGAGACAGAACAAAAAATATGCTGTTTTTGCCGATTTCTTTGGTGAAAAGTATATTACTTTCTCACATTTTTTCCTTGTTAGAAAAATTCATCTCCAATTCTATTTCACTCTTCATCGTTTTGTATGTGTGTTGTCTACAGTGGGCAACTCCACTCACACATATCCCTCACCGCCATTCATCTCTCCGCCCATGCACACTGTCAAACGGCCTATATAGCTGTCACTTTTCCGTCGGTCTGTATTCAACCTATCATCCCATCCTTAGCCTGAGATTTCACATCACTTCTATTCCTTATTCTCTCGGACAGAGACTTCTACGAGTACCAACTATAGTTACACGTCCGTTGATAAATTTTGGTAAATCTTCCGGTGGATTTATTTTCACTTGAATAAATAATTCAATGGCCTTTCAACACTTTTTTGTGATCTTTTATTTACAGAAAATTCAATTGAGTAACTGAACACAATATTCATTACTTCGTGCATTGTGACTTTTTTCGATTGAAATCAATATTATGATTGGGGAATAAATAGGAGGCCGCACTTAACTCAGAATATATAGTATGCATGTGATGAAATTATATAAAGTGCCCCTGTCCCCGAAAATTGCTTCGAGCTTTGAATCCAAAAAACCTGAATTTTCAAGTAACTTTATTGTCGGTCTATAATGATTGTTGTTAATGTTGACGCTTTAAACATTCAAATTATTCCGAGTCAGAACTGGAAAATATTATATTATTCCATATGACTATATTATTGTATAAGATTTTACAATGTCCAGAGAATGATTTTTCTCTAGCAGAGCAACAAAGCTACAAAAGTCCGGTCAAAACAATATTTGATCGAAGTTATTCTCAATTCAACTTCATTAAACGTTTGAAAAGTTTCTTGAAAAAATAATGCTGACATGAGCACTCATGTCTGTTCAATTGAATTCCATTCTTCCATTTATACTCGTTGTATCAGATGGTAGGGAATTTCTTCTTCACCAGGCACAACTCTGTATCAAACTTGATGAATTATTCGCATCACACTCTCTCCGATTTTCTTCCATCTAAGAATATGCGCGTGCGTATATACAGAAAAAGAGATGAAATATGTATTTTCATTCGTTTTTTTTTGTTTATTGATTTTTTGTTTTTTTCGTGAAACATTTTTTGCACAAAGTCGGGATGGTGATGCAGTAAAAGAGTGGAATACAGGGAGTTATATATGGGATTCGAACTTGAGCAAAAGTCTTTTCTGTTTCGATTTCATTGTAAGAGAGGATGAAGAAAAATAGTGAAACCATCAGTATATATGTATATATATGTATTTTGTTCAATTTTGCCATATTGAGAATCCGAACGATATTCCAGTATAGCACTGCAGGTATGAAAGCAAAGTAGAAGAAGAAGAAGAAGCAGAAAATAAAGTAGAAGTAGAAGTATCGGGACATACATATACGTTTGTCTGTGCAAGTAGAAACAGATAAAGACAGATAGATAAACGTATACAGCAAAAGATGAGTGCACAAGAGGATGAGAAAGCAGTTTGAAAAGAATTTCTATGGAAATTCTACTTTTGGTTTGGGGGAAAAGTGATTCACGGTTGCCAAAGTGCAAGAGTATGTACATGAGCGTAAAATCTCACACACTATACTCGTCATCGTAACTATATATTGATATATATGTATACACACAGTCGACTGTCGACAAAATCGTTTTTTTTTCTCTTCGACACATCGTTTCAATAACAATGAAAAAAGTACACGTTTTTCATGTATTTGGTGTGATTTCGGGAAAATATTCGAATAATTGCACAACAAAAAAGTTAGCAATTATAGATTGAATCAAGTATATTATATTATCGTATATTCCTCTTTCTTTTTCTCACTCAATAGACAGCTCTGCAGACATCAACTCGCACCGAGAAGTGAGGAGCTGGATTTTTCCCATTCAAATTCCCCAAGGATCATGCCAATGAAATCATTCAGCGTCAATCGAATGAGAGATCTCATCAATAACGTTCACCATGAGAAATGACGTTTAATCGATGGGTCGGAATACACTATCACAATATACAACAATTACATGAGAATTATTCAAACCGTAATAATCCATATGTGTGTCGCAATGGAGCACTTGAATTGGCAGAGAAATATGTAGTTAATTAATACACACCCTAAATTCTCCTCCGCTTCATTCACATATATATGTTTTCTCTCGACGCCTCAAAGGCGCTCGAGTGCGCGGTGAATTTCACTTGATATTAAGCAGGCACCAAATAATACCGTAGACATTCAACAGGGATCGTTGGTGCCAAGAGTGTTAGAGGGGGATAGGGCAAGTCTCAACACGACGCAATTTACCATTGAGCTAATTCAAACGAGCGCATTGTTCTGCATGAATGTCGCCCCTTGAATCTCTACAAAATGCAAGGCATTACCTTCAACTTTCATATGTGATAGAATTTTGTGATAAAAAATATTGGACATAGCCAAAAATCAAATTCGATGGAATTATTTCAGTTTTCATTGAGTATATAGATTCTCGTCGAATCACTTTTGGAACACTCTACCTCTCTATTTATTTACGAAGCACAACGGACCTATCAGTGTATGCAAATCCAAGTGTCAATATTTCATTAGTTTTTAATGCGTCAATAAACTCAGTTTAATCCACAAACAGTATACAAGCAGCTGACCAATTATGTAAAATGCATCTCTCAAAGAAAAAGAACTCATGTAATTGAGAAATGTTGCTTTATTAATAGGTCATTCATCAGATTTCAGAATAAAATTAAGTTCTACTGTAACAGATATGTAGCATAAGATGGTGATGATCAATTGTCTCTATTAATAACTGCAATCAAGATATCCTTACATGGTGAATAAAATTAAAAAAAAAAACAAATCACCAAATTGACACGTTCCCTTCAATAACGCTCATATTCCTGTTCTTATATCTATCGTAGATCGTGTTTTATGATGGTGAATGAATGATATGAATATGTGACTCATTAATGAGTATAATTTGGTATGGAAACAATTGAACTTGAACAGTGAACCCTGGGGTAAAGCATATCCTTACGATCACGACACAAATACACATCGTCGCTCTATCCATCTATATTTAGAGGAAATACGTTAACTCTGATATATACCCTATATACATGTTTATGGCATCGTATGACGCGCGCAACAGCATTGGAGTTTGTCGAATGTAGTTGGAGTCTCGCGTGAACGATCAACTCGACAGACGCGGGTAACACAATTGTTCGGGCTAAATCCTCCCGGTAATTCAATACCACTCGCGCTTCCACGGGTTTACCGGGCACGAGCATCAATGTGTCGTTTCATCTATGTGAAAGATACATCTATATGTTTGTACGCGCAACACATGCAAGAGCTTGTCATGTTGTTGTCCTCTACCGAAGGAAAAGAGGGAAATGATAGTGAAGAGATTGATAGATACAATCAGTGATGACGGCACACGATTATATCCGTTATTGCTACTTTCATTGTATATATTTATTCATCTCCATGTGTATTCCATTATTTCTCTCGTCCGTAGTATATTCAGATCATTTTTATGTATCTTCAACTGTATATATATGATCAATTGTGAAGTCGTAGAACGTTTCGAATGGGAAATCGCAAAATTAATATTCCCAGGAGTGAATGTACACAAAAGAAAAACAAAAAAACACAAGGGGGGGGGGGGGGGCGGGGGCTGGAAAATCTTGTAGTCCACGATTTCACCTGGCTAATTTCCCCGAGGAACTTCTACCCATGAATCGATATAACAAACCACGCCTTTATAAGCGTGCGAGTGGCAGCAAAGTGGAGGAAATAGAAATATGAAGAGCTCTACATTTATTTGTGCATGGCAGATGCATTATTTAACGAAATATATGGAAAAGTTGTTGAAATTCTCTTCTTGCTCGTGATTAAATTGAAGGAAATGAAAATGCACGCGCTGAATTTCATTCAATACAAGTGTGAATTGTCATCCTTATGATTGAATGTAGAAGCGGACTTGGAGTGTTTCTATAACAGACATTCATTATATTTTTATTGATTGAATGATCAACTGTTTTCGTGAATTTCATTAATATAAATTTCCTTGGAGAAAAGGCAACGCATCCACAGATGAATCGTAACGTTCGTAATTATTATTAGCTATCTTGGATTTATCATGGGAATTCATAAATAGGAATAAGAACAACAGTGTCCACCAAGTGAACGTTTTGGAACGGTAAATAGTGATTCCAGTGTTGGAATGCAATTTAAATCATATCATTTACAGATCCTGCAATGAGAAAAATTTAGTATTTCATATAAACGTAAAATATCCCACGAAATAACCTAAAAAAATGTATTCGTACATTTATTTACTCAAATATTGTCACTGAACGTCATGGAAGATAACGAGGATTTAAATTTTTATGTCTATATGAATATTTATTCAAGTCATGACATAATTCCCTGCTTGGCGTTTTTTTCCATACGCGAAGAAGAAATGCGCCATTAGGAAATTAGAAATTACGAGATAAAATTTCATCCTACAGGTTTCAAAATATATCACACTCCTGTAATATAAAAAATTCACATCTGCATAATGTGAAACATTAAACAGCAGAAATGGTAGCAGAAGCACACAATTCATACTATTGCTGTGAAATTTTTTTTCTGCATCAACGCCAAGAAAAAAATTATTGAAATGGCATAACTTTATATCTCATTTTTTTCCTTTTTTATCACTCAATTTTCTTTTTTTCTCGAGGTGATATAAAGCAGTGAAAAGATGGATGATTTTTTAATTTTTCACTCGTAACGTTCGTTGTGATATAAATCAGTCTTCAAAACGCGAGACGCGACCGAAAGCTTTTGCAGTGGAGCAATGGTGTATGTCGGGGCACCTGTTGGCTTCGGCCGCTTCCTCTCTCTCTCTCTCCCTCCCTCTCTCTCCTTCTTTTCTTCTCTCCTTCTCACTCTCTATCACACTTGCCCTGTTAGTCGTGTGCCATTCGGTATGTAGCCTCGAACTCTATCTATCTCTCTGCCTCACTCATTCGCTTCTGTCTCATCACCACGACCAACCTCAACCAAGAAACTTTATTTCATTTTGCATGTTCTCTCTCTTTTTTTAGTCACCCACACCTCCCTCTACTCTGCAGCCTCACTTTCCACTCCCACTCCCTCTCTGTGTATACACAACGTTCTCATTGAAGTGCCTCATCTCAACGTTATATCAGATATATACATATGTACATGTGCCAGTATTTTCTCGAGGCAAAGTGTCTGTCGCTTACACATTACAGCATTACACTCAGCTGACTCTCGTATTTCTTTTTGTTTCCATCAGAAACATAATTATAATAACTTCCTATGGGGAAGTTAAATAAATTAGAATTTTTGAGTACCGCTGATTTCTTAAACATATTTAAGGAATTCACAATTGATTAATGATGGAACAGTTATCGAGCACACGGTGACAATTATTTTTGTTGAGCATTGAAAGTTTTCAGTTTGGCCAGTACTATATAGACTTGTGAGAAATGGTATTTTTTTCGTCGTTTATTTTTTGAATTGAGTTTTGACTAGATCAAGCATGCCATTAAAATAGCAAATATTCTATGAGTAGAGTACGGCATTTTTAAGAATTCAACGCCGAATTTTTCACTACGAAACATGACGGATTATATTATGAATCTCGTAGTCAAATGAGCCAAAAGTTATTCATTCGGATCGAATCAAATGAAGAGCTATTGTCGTATAGTAAGTACAAAAAAACCAGAACATAATGATTTTATAATCACTTAAATTTCTCTTAATAAATTTCCGCAATCAATATATCAACCAAGACTTTCTAATGCACTGATATTGGCCCCGGATAGGTTTGAGTTTGTTCAATTATAAACTTATCGGCCATGCTTCTTGGTCTTGCTAGAGACATTTTATTAGCGACAGTTATAAAAATTGTTTGTACGATCACTGTGGCCTACCGATGTAGAATAAGATTCTATGGCTGTAAAAATTACTCAATTAACGAATTGAAAGCTCGGAGAAAAATTAGTTCATGGTATATTACTATATATCAGTTCCATTACCAATAGGCAGTGAGATTCCGAGGAAATTCTCGTGGTATGGCCTCTCGACTGCAGTCCTATATCCGTGCAGTCCTATATTCTTGCTGCTGTCTGGTGAAATCTACCCTTATACCCCAACCTGAAGAGGGATGCGCGAGTAATTGGATTTCTCTCCGTCTGTGTCTGTGTTTGTGTGTCTGTCGCTCAGGCTCCCTCTGCACCGCACTGTCCCTGATTTCACCTTTTGCTCTCTGTAGTTCAATTAGAAATTTAAATTCAGCGCTTCGGGGGAAACGTCCCTTCCGTAGGGTACACTTCAGCCTCTGCATTGACTGGACGGCGATTCGATCTGATTCTATTTTATTATTACAGAATTTTATTTATTTTTCTTTCCATGTTTTTTTCTTGCGTTTTTTTCCCCATATCCTTGAATTTCATTGCAAATTATCTGCTCCTGTTACCATGAACCACCTCCTTCATTCCACTTCATGCAGAAAGTTTCAGTGTTATGCAACTGGCAATAAGATATCCGATATCGAATTCAAAAATGCATCTGATAAATATATGAAAATAATATATTCGTTGAATTAATGAAATTTCCTGGTAATTTGAACCTTTTACATGTCACAAAATTTATTTGTACCTCACGAATAGTTCATGGGGAACCATCGAATTTGCCTTTATAAACTCAATGATTTCCTAACATGGGTAGTTTCCGTTAGATCTCACTCGCGAGCGAATGGAACAGTTGGATGAAAAAATGTATCTCGCACCATTTGAACAATGAATTACATCTCATTTCATGGTAATTCATCAAATCGCTAGAACTTTGAATTGTGCCATCATTAAAAATTTATTTATTGTATTTGGGGCATTCCATGCCAAATCACCGAGGTTTGGGCCCGACCCCCTTCGATTGTGCTGAAATTTTTTTATTTCTTTCTACCCTATGAAAGAGGGTTTTCAGAATTTTTTCAGATTTTTTAAGACAGTCCCAAAAAAGTTGTGAATTTTTTAAGAAAACGGTTCTTTTTTTTTCAAATAGCTGCAACTTTTTTAGAAATTGACCTTTTATACCGTTTTTTCTTTCAAAATGTTTGTTCTTAAGCGTAGTTTCTAGAAAAAAAATACAAAAAAAATCCCAGATGTCTCTATATATGAGATATTTCAGTTTTTTTAATAAAATCGTAATTTTTTCGAAGTTCGACACGTTCGATTCTCAATTTTTTTGTCTCAAAAAAAACTTCAATCTATACTGAATTCAACTCCGCCATTCCGATTTTGTGCCAGCTTTTCCTCCTAATTTTTTTCTCGATTAAAAAGAAAAAAGTTTAAATTTGGCTTATTTTTCGCAACTTTGCTCTGAAAATTTTTTCGATTGTTCCTGAAACCTCAGAAGTCGAATAAAATTACATTATAGCAAGCGTAAAGTGTATTTTCAAGGATTAAGTTATCATTTTGTAAGTTTGGGTCTTCCCGCGTAATGGTGGCTTCAAAAATACAAATTCCTAACTGAGGATTTAAATGACATTAGTGTTTGTATTGCAACTGATGAATAATTTTTCTTGTCTTACGTGTAATAGCTATGAGAGACCACTTGACAGTAGA
>JAPYZH010000782.1:0-17768 GCA_030523085.1 Meteorus colon | reverse complement strand
AACAACGATTGGCTGTGATGTTTCTCATATTCATAAACAATTTCCGGAAATGTGCTGCCTTGTGATTTATGAATGGTAGTAGCACAAGCACAAACCAACGGAATATGAGTACGTTTAACAAGTATCGTTTTGTTATTATTGAGCGGAATTGTAGAAGATCTTTGTACAATTGGTACAGTCATTCGACTATTGAAAAATACAATCAAAAACTGAGGTTAACCTTAAATAACTTAGAATAAATAAATACCATAATCACACCCACGTGTTGGTCCATTGAAAAATACAATCTAAAACTGAAGTTAACTTCAAATAACTTAGAAAAATAAATACCAAAATCACACCCAAATATTAGAAAAAAAGATATAATTACTTATTTTTTTTAGAAATACACTGGAATTAGAATTAAAATAAATAAGGGTGCAACAGAAAAACGGTCAAGTCTGGTGGTGGGAGTAAGTCCGCTTAAACGACATGCTATCCCTACTCCGCTGGAAAAAGTACTCTTCATTCGAATCGATCGTGGTAGGGGCAAGAAAGAGATGGCGCGTAACGGAAAAATGTGTCGCGTAACCGAAAAATGTGACGGTAAATTTTTTTTCAACGCCGATAAAGAAGTTTCACTTCAATAATGAATTACTAACTAAGGAATACATCTTACAGGACCCTGTTCGTCTTCATCGCCGTTACCCGCTTGCTCTTTATAAATTTCAGTTGCAGATATTGAAGGATTATCCTAATCTACTAGCTAAAAATGTGTGGATTGCTGCAGCCTCGGTGACTGTCAGAATTGATTCGGAGAAACCACCGCTGAAATTACTGCCGTCTAATGGAGTAGAAATTCTCACGAAGAATATTCGCTCACGTCAATAACTTTTATTCACTCCATCATCACCATTGCTTGCTCAGGAACTAGTTAGGCTGTCAACACTATCTTCTCAAGTACTTCGTAGTGCTTGTCATGTTAATATTCGTTCATTAAATTGCAATTTTAATTTGTTTAAAGAGTTCTTTAGAACACATACTTTCGATGTTATTGCTGTAAGTGAAACATGGTTGAACGTAGAAATGAAAAAGAAACTAGGCATTATGTTGTGGCATGAGAGATTAGGCCATTTGAATGAACGCGATATAAAAGAAATGGTCAAAACCGGCCTTGTACATGGTTTAAAAATAATCATAAATGAAAAACTTCCAGAGTGTGAAATGTGTATTAGTGAAAAACAAACACAATCACCGTTTGCGAAAAGTAAAAACAAACGTACACAAAGTCTACTAGAAATAGTGTATAGTGATGTATGCGGGCCAATGAGGCACGCGTCAAATGCCCAAAAAAGATAGTTTGTAACTTTTATAGACGATAAATCGCGTTGTTGTGAAGTGTATTTTGTGAAAAACCAAAGTGAAGTTTTAAAAGTGTTCGAGCAGTACAAAAAATAAAGTTGAGACATTTACGGAAGAGAAAAAAAATCAGTCCAAACGGACAACGGCACCGAGTATTGTAATCTGGAGTTTGACGTATTTCTACAAAAGCATGGCATAAAATGACGTCTAACTACGCCACATACGCCACAACAAAATGGCGTAGCCGAGCGAAAAAACCGAGCGTTGGTAGAAATGGCGCGCTGTATGATGAAGTGAAGCAAGCAGAAGCTCCAACACATTTTTGGGCCGAGGCGATATACAACGCAAGTTATACACGCAACCGATGTCCGACAAGCGCTCTGAACGGTAGGATACCGTATACAGTGTGGACGAGAAAGACCCCCACTTTAGCACACACGCAAGTTTTTGGCGCAAAAACTTTTGTACTTGACAAGAAACAAAACAAAGGCAAATTTGAGTCGAGATCGAAGCCAGGAATTTTTTTGGGATACTCCCAAAGCTCAAAAGCCTACCGCGTATTTATCCCTCAAGAAAATAAAACAATCGTGAGCTGAGATGTAAGATTCTTGAGTTATTCTGGTTTAAAACGTGAGTATGAAGAGATATTGAACGAAGATGATATTGAGATCGGCGATGGTCTAGTCGTAGACTTAAATGAAAACACTAATGCAAAAGAGAAAAGGATCAACAAACAACCTGAAACAAGACGCGCAATAAAAAGAGGAGCCACATTGCCATGGGAAGATCTTGTACAGCCAGCTAAGCGTGGAAGGGGTCGTCCAAAATACTTACGTACAGGATCAGTGGGAAGACAACGTAAGAAATATCACTTAGCGAGTCCAAGTGACGATGAAACTCCCGAAAATCAAGGAGAAGAAGAGGCTCAAGCGAGTGAAGACGAAGAAGAGAATAAAGAAAACGATGATGACGTTTTTGAAATTGCAAGCCTTACGATGACAGCCGATCCAACAACATGGGAGCAAGCGAGAGAGCTTCCAGACATAAACGAATGGAGAAGTGCACTAGAGGATGGATTTTTAGCGTAAATTAGAAATTGCACATGGGAAATAGTGAAACGTCCGATTAATCGGAGAGTTATTGGTAGTAGATTCGTGTTTTGCGCCAAAACAAATGGTACTACAGAACGTAAAAAGGTACGACTGGTTGCGAAAGGGTGCTCGCACAAAATTGGAGAAGACTTCTACGAAACGTATTCACCAGTAGCGCGCTCAACGTCAATAATAATATTAGCAGCACTGGCAGCGGAAATGCAACTTGAGATCCACCAAATGGACGTAGTGACAACTTACTTAAATGGAGACCTCGAAGAGAGCGTATATATGTGTGTACCGGAACAATTGCGTGAAATATTGGTGAAAATGAACGAAAACAAGCCGGTAGGTTCAGGTGAAAAATGTGTGAGTGACATTAAAATAAAACAAACAGCTAAACGCTGGCTAGACAATCTTATAAATCTGGGTGATGGTGTGTGTGAGTTGAAGAAAGCCCTCTATGGGTTACGACAGTCCGGACGTCAGTGGCATAAGAAATTAGTAAACAAATTGTATACGTTAGCATATAATCCATTGCCACATGACTCGTGCTTATTTATAAATAGAAAGAATAATAAGTGCGGAATTATAGCTATTTATGTTGATGACATTTTGATTGCGTGTGATGATGATGAATGGATGAATGAATGAAATAAAGTTATCATTGTCAAAAACATTTGAAGTTTAAGACCTAGGAAAAGTAGATCGCTGTTTGGGCATTGAACTTTCTTGTGATGAAAATTATTGTGTTTATTTAAATCAAAAATTCTATGCTGAGGATGTTTTGAAGCATTTTAACATGGAAAATTGTAAGCCTGCGATAACTCCGATGGAAGTGAATTGTAAATTAACAAAGACTTAGTGGGTGAATGAGTGTGAGATGCTAAAATTTCTTCCTCGCGCGGGATGGACGGGTATGCACCCAGGGATAATGAAACTTTTATCTATCGCGTCACTTGCTGCAATGTCATGAATTGCTATTTGGGTTCCCGGAATCCACGAGACTGCCTTTGGGAATACTTACAGTAACTGGTAGACTCTCACATAACACTCTCACTACTTTTGACAATAGAATTACAATTCTCCTCAATTATCTCAAGAGATTCTCAATCTCTCTACGTATCTCAATACTTCCGATATTTTCACACAGTAATTGCAGTACTTTGCGACATGCAACCATCTACTAGCGTTGCCTAGGCAGGAGTGACGCCGTCATCACAGACTCCTTTGTTGAGCCCTTCCGAAGATCCTGATTGGCTGTTCCCCCTTAATTAATTACAATTTTCGGCACGTGTCACCACTATCCACACTTGTTGAGTGGTCACACTGCCGTCATCCATAAGTCATGCGGTCCGGAACTAGATAACTGTATCTATCCTAGTTCCGCGACCACCCGGGTAGTGCTATTCTTCTGGTCTGCACCGGAGTTCCCTCGTGCGGTGACTGCTGATTGGCCGGATAACTCGTGGCCTTGACTTGCCTAGAAGCCGCAGGGAGGCAGGCCGCACAAAATCCGGAATGATAGACTATTGACACATCGATGCATAGTCGCATCTATCATCCGGAGATCTTTCGTGATAACTTGCCATCCAATCACGACGTCGATCGATCCATTGGGGAAAATCATCTTCCAATCCTGGATCGATGAACTGCAAGTCCGCTCCAAACTCTCGCCGATAGTTGCGGGGGGTCCAAAATACACAGAGTCAGAAATCCCTAAACTATGTTACAATAATAACCGTAAATTATATAAAATAACAAGAAACATTGAAATTATGGAAACGAATAGTAGCCACCCTTGCAGATAGCTTTATTTATTGCAACGAGGTGTTCCACCTCGTCACAATTTGTACCAATTTAGAAGAATGGCCAATGGATTGGAAAATGGGCCCACGACTTCTCAATGACTTACACGGAAAGAAAATCCTATGAAAAATTACTTTGGGAACATCGTAATTTATGTTATAAAACATCATACTGGTGGACTCGAACCAAATTATAATAATTTGTACGATGTTACATCGTAACTTCTGTGAAACAAGTAATACTACTTCAAGATAATACAGTCTTATACGTTATATCAAGAATTATGATGCAAACATCGTAAAATATATAGGTCGATAAAGTGGAATTCCATAAAGTTACAATAGATATTTTCGATACATATGTGCGAAGTGAGGCAATCACAGGGCTTAAAAATTGAGACACGAGCCTAAGGAACGGCGCGTTTACAACGAGGCCGAGTACGCAGATTACCCCCATGAGCCGTTACCATCACGAGAATACGCGACTTTGCGTTTGCTAGGCGAGACTCGAATATTGAACTTTGGAAGCAGGAGTTACAAAAAAGTAGTTTTCGATAAATCACATACATGTGAATAGGTGGCGTCATTTGTATCCAAGTGTTGGAGTCGTCGTTTGTATTCCGTACAGAGTGTAGAGGCTCTACACTACATAGTGTTCCGTCTCTCTTACTAACATACAGTATACGAAAGTATACGTATGTATTCAGTTGCTCTGGCAGAAGAAAATTTCCGAAGTAACATCGTACTTTGGAAACTTAGTGTATAATAATCATTGATAGGCAGCACCATACGGCCAACTTCCTTAATAATTACGGACAAAATCATACCACCGGAATGGTCTTCATTTGTCAGGGAATATGTAGATGATTTTATCATATTTTCAAAAACAGTCGAAGAACATTTATATTGGGTAAAACGGGTAATAGATAGAATTGCGGAAGCTAACCTCACGATCAACTTAGAGAAGAGCCAATTTCGATGCGAAGAAGTCGCATTTCTTGGGTATAAAGTTGACAGAGAGGGTTTGAGTATTAATAACGGAAGAACTGAGCCAATATTACAGTTCGAAGAACCAAAATGTGTTCTTCATATTCAACAATTTTCAGGCAAGATTGGCTCGTACGCCAGATTTATACCGCATTTAGCTGAACTCAAAGTACCTCTGCTAGCTTTAACGCAAAAGGGAGTCCCTTGAAAATGGAAGAATGAACTGGAAGATGGAGAATCCTGGAGCTGCCCACGGAACAGATTCCCGGAACCTCCTTACAAGACGTTCCATATATCCATCCTCCAACACCGCCAATCGTTCATCCAAACGACCAACCATCAATTCCACATCCCTCATCCCCCGCCCAGTTCCCCCAGATTGCCACTTCTTACTCCTCGCGAGTGAAGTCAGTGTAGCCAGATCGTGGGTAAATCGTACCCCCACTTTGTGACTCTCTGCCGTAAGAGAGCATTGGAAAGCATTGAAAACGGTGACAAAGTGAGGGTACGATTTACCCACGATCTGGCTACACTGAGTGAAGTAGGTTCAGTTTTCATCAGAACTACGCACTGCCCGTCCGCGCTCCTCCATCTCCACGCCGATTACCTGACCTCTGATCTTCCGAACTGGTCATGTGTCATCTCAATATACGGAACCTTCTACAAAGTACGGAGTAACTTCATCGATAAAAAATCTACGGAACCATACACATTATTTACGGAGAATACAAATCGCCAATAGTACATGCCATTTGTGCGCACTCACGAGGGGAGAAATATTGGAAAAGCCGAACCATCATATTATTACTATAGAATTGCTAGCCAATAAAGGCATCGTTACTTAATTTTGTACTTTTTCAAACCCTTGGAGGCAAAGCCATTGATGAAATAGTATTTATCTTCTAGTTGCCATTAAAGGCACATATTAGCCACTGAAGGTATAAGTTGTTGGAAGGTTAAAACTAATAAATAATGAGAATAAAGGCCTAACAGGGCAATTGTTGAAGTCGAAATTTGAAAATTTATTATAAAACGTATCCCGATTATTTTGACGTGACGACATTACATGAGAGATATATTGATGAAAAATTAAGATGATATAATAGGATAAATTGACAGTCTGAAAGGATACCTGTACCTAGCCATGCACGAGTTTCAAAACAATTTATCAGAACAGAATTGTGGGTCCATTGACAGCACATAGTCACAAATATTCATCCGATTAGAAATCTGGCTCAAAATTGAGCGTTAAGTTAGTTGATAAGTTGGTTTTGGTTTAGGTGAAACAGATGGCTGGGGGAGGCCTCTCTTCACTATTTTCTCCCCTTTTCTCCTCTCAATTTACCACACAGTTCTTCGGTTTTTACGGCTATTTTTCAGGGCAGATTGCAGCAGGGACTAGCAGCACCTGTAACCCAGCACCAGTGGTAGAACTCAAGTAATAGTATGCATGGAGAAGGATGAATGTGAGATACAGGCGATCTTAGAGGGGGGTTGTAACGAGGTGCCACCGGCCAAACTCGAATTATTTATATTAAGCGAGCCAAGTCGCTCGCCAATATAATAAATAATGATCTGAAATAAAATGAAGAATATTGGTAGATTTCAAGGGATAAATATCATGCACTATGGGCAACTCACGCGTAATATCTAATATTGTTGATGACAGATTTACATAACCTCGCTCGTCATTCACCGCCATTAAATAAGAATATTCAAATTGGCCTAGGCCATGAATTAGTGTCATAGGAAGGACGCGCATTAATGAACCGCGCAATCAGGCCAGCTGGCGCATGTGCAATGCATCAAAGCTACGGTGAGGGGACGGGATCCAAGAGCCGAAATGGTCAATGACCAATCCTGCGCCCCAATTAATCGACGCCAAACCCAATTTCCCTAAAATCGACCGTGCATTAGCGCCGATTAGGGAAATCGGGTGAAATGATAACTAATAAAAGAAGAAGGCCAAGGATATATACTTGTGAAATTCACGGCAGTGTAGCCAGATCCTGAGTAAAAAGTACCCCCACTTTGTGACTCTCTGCCATAACAGAGCATCGAAAAGCACTGAAAACGGTCACAAGGTGGGGGAAATTTCTACTCAGGATCTGGCTACACTGATTTACGGCCATCTTCACTCCTGGTCGAGGACCCTTTGCGAACGAAGCTAGTGCTGGTTACCAAGACGAAACAAAGAGTTACTAGAAAAGTCTACTTTGAAAGTGAATACGTGAGATTTACTATCAGAGAATAGTATATGTTGTGCAGTATTCAGTGGTGAAGCTATTGGACGTGAAAAGTTTTCGTTAAACATTAAAATAATTGGTATATTACGAGGGAAAAGAGCCGGCCAACACGTCATTGTCTACCAGTGCGACGCCTTCATTGTCATCATCGATATTCGACCGCTGAATCGTCCAATTAATATTCAACGCGGTCTAATAGAATAATTATTGCGGGAATTATTGTATTTTCTTAGATTTAGAGGCAATCTGGCCTTCTGCCAGGTTGAATGAATGGACTGTTGATTATATCTAACTGATTTTTCATTTATCATATAGCCAAACATAACGAACAAGTACCCAGACGCTTGTTCATCTGCTTCATTTTTCATTTACAAGTCTGGGTGACATCCCTCACACTCATTAGTAACCAAATAATTATTAATAAAATCATTGAACCATTTATAACAATTCTCGCGGCCCCTAAAAAGGCTATTTGAGAATATTTCGATATTTATTGTAATATTAGTCCAGTCATCTTAGGCCGAATTAGGTGAATATCTCGAAAATTGACATACCCAGTATATAACCACGTAGAAACTTGTATTTTGGGATCTTAAAACTATTCTAAAAATCCACATATAATTGGATGGTCGCAAGTTTTAAAGTCAGGGGTCCAAGGTCACAAAAATCGATTTTTTTTACATTTTTTGCTAATATCTCGTTTTCTGTGGGTTTCACGCTATTTATATTAATCATCAATATTGTAGAGAATTGAATTCTCTACAACTTTTAAATTCAACATTTTTTCATACCTTGAACTGTTTTCGAGATAGAGGGTGTAGAGCGCGCGGTCAGAGAATTATTTGAGGTCAACTGGTAGTCTCGATAAAAAACTCGAAAAATTAAGCTTATAATTTATCGCTAAATATATAATCATCATGTTCTATTACCTTTTAGATTAAATTCAATCTTTCTTTCTCATAATTCTAAAATTTATCAATCCTTTCGGTAATTGTCGGTAATAACAATGAAAGACGGTAATGAAGAGGAACTTCAAATTCTGCAGCACAGGGACGATGACGACAATAGTGAAGAAGAAGAAGAAGGAGAGGATGAAAAAGAACAAGAAGAGAAGAGAATTGAAATTAGAACTTGTTCTCGAAATTTTTATTAATTTTGACAATAATAATTCTATAAAATGACACATTTAATAAAAACATTAATTAAACATTTATTCCTTCTCTTCTTTATTTATATCGAAAGTCATTAGTATAAATTTGATTAGAATTGAATTCGAATTTGAGTATTTTCCTCAACAATTTCTTAATTACATGGCCAGGTAAGTGTTATTGAATAAATTGATACTTAATTAAAAATAGATAAGTTACCAAAAAAAAGAAACGAATTTAATCTAAAAGTTAATAGAAAATGATAATGATATATTTAGCAATAAATTATAACCTTAATATTACGAGTTTTCGATCGAGACTACCAGTTGACCACAGATAATTCTCTGACCGTGCGCTCTACGCCCTCTTTCTCGGAAACAGTTCAAGGTATAAAAAATGTTGAATACAAAAGTTATAGAGAATTTAATTCTCTACAATATTGACTATCAAATACAAATAGCGTAAAACCCATAGAAAACGAGATATTTGCAAAAAATATGGAAAAAATCAATTTGTGTGACCTTTGACCCCTGATTTTGGTACTTGCGACCTTTCAATTATATGTGAATTTTGAGAAGTTTTAGGATGCCAAAATACAAGTTTTTACGTGGTATTATACTGGGTATGTCGATTTTCCAAGGTCAACCCCTATAATGACTGGACTATATCTGAAAATCGAACGTTATAATGTATCAGATAAAAAGGATGTGAGTGTTTCAAATTTATCTTTATCATTGAAGTTAATGTTGAAATTACCATTTAATATAAGTGGAAGTTTAAGATAATATTGCTTAAGTAATTTAAAACCTCCCTCAGTATATTCTAACAGCGATCGATGAATAAATGATGTGATATCCTCAATATTTTGATTTGGGGATATACAAACAACTGCAATAACTACTTCTTCATCGTTTCCTATTTCACAAACAACTGAACGAACGTCACCAACTGATGAATGCCTTGTACTCAATTCACTTATGTTCAACAACATCATCGCTATATTTGGCGTACAAATGTTGACAGTATCTTTAGAGTTTTTGTATATAGTGACGCCACCTGCACGAATATTGTCTCGCTTGTGATGAGAAATGCAATTGAAATAAGGAAGGATAATTTCTTCTTCATTTCTCATCCACGTTTCAGATAGTACTGGAAGATTAGCATTTTCCGTAACTGGATCGTTGGAATCTAATATATGATTTCTTAAACTTTGGCAGTTAAAAGTTAATAATGATACACCTTTTTTTTTACGAATCATACGAATCATGTTTGATGGGCCGGGATATTTGGGTTAAGTTGAGCAATTAAATATAAATACACAATATATATACAAATTAGAATTTATTACAATTAAGCAACAAAGAAATACAGAATATAACCGATGGAAAAGAATATATATTGAAAAGATAATTACAGTGGACTGTATAAAATGTTGATTACTTTGGTTGGACAATGATAGCGTCCTTGATGGTGAAACTGATTGGAATTGTATGTGTACTGAATTGAGATTGACTGAATTTAGGTGTTAATCGTGCACAGATATTGCCATTCATGTATGATATTGTGATTTTATTGAATGAGATGAATCTGGATGTAGATTGACTGAGAACTGAATAAGTTGAACTGAATGATCACTAATATATTGAACGACTTGAGATAATTGTGAGAGTTCAATGCGGATGCGTACACCACGTGTTGTATACACGGTGGTGTATGTTCTTTCACAAATTTGCACTAATTATCGGGTCATAGAATGATTAAGCTCCACACGGTTATCGTAAACTGATTGAATAAGTTATTTAGAGTGAGCTGATCTGATCAGAATTATTGTATGATTGATTTAACGTTCTCAAACTGAAAAATGAGGAAAGCGCGATAGTCCACGTACGTATCTACACATTGAAAACTAGAGCGGTAATGGCTTCCTCAACGCAGTGTAGCCCGATCGTAGGTAAATCGTACCCCCACTTTGTGACTCTCTGCCGTAAGAGGGCATTGAAAAGCATTGAAAACGGTGACAAAGTGGCGGTATGATTTACCCCTGATCTGGCTACACTGCTTCAACGGTCGATAGCGTGGTCGATGAGGAAGCCGGAAGCGAAAATAGGTCAAGCGTTGATCTATTTGGGCGACCACGTGCGTCAGTCACCATGCGTGCCGGTAGGCAGGACGAGCTTATCTAGTAGCCCACTAGATGGGGGGTCCAGTACCCAAAAGCGAATCTTAGATTCAACACATGTGAAACTGATGGAATTATCAACAAAGTGCGATAAAAACATTACCGTCATTCAAGAAACAACCTTAATAAGACTCAGAAAAAAATGAAGAGTTACCTACATTATCATTGATAATTTTTTTTACTTATCGACAATGCCAAGTCGATAAAAAAATTCGTTGATTGCGAAAGTTTCTTGAGCGGCTGTCTCGCGGAAAAACACAAAACTTCAAAAATAGTGAAAAATCTAGAACACTAGACTTGAATAAAATATTTTTAGCTGACAAAAATAATTTGATCCTTATCAACACAATTTACGTTCATTTTGGTTTAATTTTATTTAACCTCTGAGGTTTTACGAGCAACCCAAAAAAATTTTAGCACAAAGTTATGTAAAATATGTCAAATTTGATCAATTTTTTTTTAATCGGAAAAAAAAAATATTAGAAGAAAAAGTCAGCACAAAATGGGAATGGCAGGGTTGAATATGGTATTAGTCGAAGTTTATTTTGAGACAAAAAAATTGAGCACCGAAAGTTTCGGACCTCGAAGAAATGACGGTTTTATTGAAAATACTAAAATATTTCATAGATCCTGGCATCTGAAAATTTTTTCGTATTTTATTCTGAAAAATACATTTAAAAACATAAATTTTGGAATAAAAGTGTCCTAAACGGTCAATTTTTGGGAAAGTTCCAGGATTTAAAGGAAGAGAGAGCGGTTTTTTTCAAAAATTCATAACTTTTTTTGAGTTGGGTAAAAAATCTGAAAAAATTCTGGAAAATGTCTTTGTTAGGATAGAAAATAATAAGAAATTTTCAGCCAAATCGGGAGGCGTCGGATCAAAAACTCGTTGATTTTCCATAGAATGCCCCATTTGCACTCTGACGTTTGCGCTTTTCATACTGTTTTAGACTCTGAATACATGATTTCACTGTTGTCTCCCTATAATTTTAATAGTAAAATAAATAGTGAACACTCAATTTACATGTACAATAAACAAATGTAAACAGTAAATACTTGTATCAAGTTATACAATTTATCAACTTACTTTTTCAAATCTGTATTATACGCATTTGCTGCAGTTTCCATTTTCCAAAACTTGATTGCAATAAATAAATATTCACGTATGATATATCTATCTAACATAAAAATACAAATAACAAATACGTTTTCACGAAATTTACACGTGTTTCTACAACCGTGTGTTGAGGTTATATGATAAAAAGAGACAGGGGCAGAGAGCGAGAGAGCGAGAGAGAGAAAGAGAGAGTTGCGGACCCGGCTGCGCACTCACTTACTTGTGTGCTCATTTGCTTGTAGTAGGCTCGATACATACACGCATACACATAGCATACGCCATTTCGTTACGTGACGATTTTTACTAAATCACACTACCCGTAAGCCGCGTTAAGGAACTTCGTTCCAAAAATAATTCCTAAAATCTCGGATTTTTATTTATTTTCGTTGTTCGACGCGTTATTGCTCAATCCCATCCATATAGTATTCGAGAAACTTAAACCAAACAAAGAAGTTATGAATTTCCCATTTTTTATGTTAATAACACCAACACTCTCTTAGTATAGCAAGAATTGATTTAGTGGTTATCTTATATTGAAAGTCATGCCATTTTGCGTCCGAAAGAGCTATGTATCAATGATTCTATCATATTATATTCTTTAACAATGTAACAGGTGGGAATGGTGGTGCCTTACAAGTCGTTTGGCGTTCGTGAGTATACAAAAGCCGTCACTACAGCTATCAGCATTCTGCAACGAAGTACTCGTGGACCTAGGTTGGAGTTGTTCCAGCGTTATGACATCCATGTTCTCATAACCATGAAGGAGCTCACGCCTAGTCCAACCGGTATGTATTTTCACGCCATCAGATATCACCATATTTTTCATGTAGCTAGTAGTATATAACTGTTACAACTGGTGGCATATCTGACGATATATGGTGTTTGGTTGGGCCCATGGTCGAACGGATGACATCGAATGGGTTGCCTAACAAATTACTCGACGACGACACACATGAGACGATGTAACCCCTATCGAAAGCACCCAGCGACATGATACCCACTGCCAAAATACGTTTATCTTGATATTGAACAATTATTGAAGATAGAAACGTACCTTGATACGTGTGAAATGAAATTGAAATATAATATTTACGACCAGAAAAAATGACTGAGTCGGGGGACACAGCATAGAAGTAAAACTCCACTCTCTTTTGTTCAAGCTATATTTATCAAAATTCACCGAACGAAAAAAATTAAATGCCATTAAATTATAATAAAAGCACGTTAAACCAACAAAAAACACTGAATGAATATGATTTACACGCGCGCTGAACCAACAGAAAACAAGCATTTCAAAATATTGTTATGACCTGAACGTAATGTCGGTCGTTGGAACAAACGGAATGGATTGAGTTCTGAAGGTTGATATTTGCAGATTATTGAAATTTATTGATTGATGCTTTCTTTCACTCTTAGTAACAGATCCACACGTTCCAAATAGTACAACAGAATACACAACGATTGAATTTTGAATAAAAGTCCGAATGAAGTAGAGGGATCGTTGATAATTACAGCGACCCGTGGCTGAAGTGGTCAAGGATTAGGTGTGTGAATGGATGCGATGTAGAATGATTAGAGATGAAGGTTTACGTTTATTAACTCCATTGGTTTGATTATTATTTGTTGAATACTTCGTTTTACACAATGAACACTTAATATTAATTTGATAACTAGGCGGATTTATTATGTTCGTATGCAACGAGATCAACCTATTCTTCGGTTGCTTGATTGTGTCAACTTTGAAAAAAATTCAAGATAGAACTGAATATTGACTTCTAATTTGATTGATCTCCGAAGACGTTTTCTCTATGTGTAAGTCTGAATTGTGTTCTCAATCTGAAGGTTTGAATAGAAGTTGTTCTTAAACTGAAGGTCTGAATAGAAGTTATTCTTGATTTGAAGGTCTGAATAGAAGTGATTTTGAAGATCAGAGTAATGCAAAGTATCGTTGTTAAACTGTAGATTTTTATGTCAGCAGTTTTGTGTCCGTGTGGACATCATACAATTGGTTACTTTTTATTAAACGTTCTCTGAATTGTTAGTTTTAATTTCACAGAATGACCATTGAACAGAAAGTCCATGAAAAGCTAAATTGACTTCGATATTTTTTCACGTCGAGTTGCATTTTAGCTTTTGTGAGTTGTTCTCACAGCGTAATGTTACCGGAAAGGAGGAGTACAATTTTGATTATTTAGTGAAATGCAATCCACTTGAAATGGTTGCATAAGTTATAACGTTCGATTTTGAATTCAAGAGAATGAAAAGTGAAATCGAATTATTCTTTCAGCCTTTCTAAGGGGCAAAAGAATAGTTATTAATGATTTTATTATATTTTTATTAATTGATGATGATTTCATATTATATTATTCATGCGCTAGGACGAGCGCAAGGGATGCCACTCAGGCTTGTAGATGAAAAGAGAAAGAATGAACAAGCGCCTGAGTACTTGTTCATGAATCAGGATATGTTGAAAATGATAATAATAAATCAGTAATTAAAGGAAAAAATAACATGTTTATTCAACCTGGCAGGAGGCCAGATTGCTTCAAAGTTGAAAAATGTAGTTACAATAACCGGAAATAATGTTTAGCGTTGATAAATTATGATAGAAAGAATCTCGGTCGATTCTACGGTCGAAAGGTGCGATCGTACGCTGCCGTCGCTCGCGAGACACTCACCGATAATTCTTCTCTTATTATAAATCCGCAATTAATATGTCCCTATTGAAATGATATTATTTTCTTGCGCACCAGGATAAAAAAAGTCTGGTGGACGAGTAAACGGTTGAGCTTCCATAATAATTAATGGATAAAACGAGTGAAATATTCGCGACGCAATTAAAGAGAATTTTAACGCGCAATAGATTCGCGTCCGTACAACTCGCGACGCTTATTTTCGTTAACACAGATAATATCAATAAAAATCGCACCAGCGGGACAACTCACGCAAATACAAAATATCCGATGATCCCAAATCCTTTCCAAAGTCCTCCGTAAGATAATTTTAGCCAGGTAGATGATGATGATGATGGTGTTGTAGAGTTGGCGTTGGATTGCTCGATGCTATGGATGGCGTCACCGTGGAAATCTTTCGCCCAATAACTCGTCCATTTTGGCACAATTATCCACCACACCACTACTACTTGGTGTTCACGATTAATACCTTCACTATGCAGTGATTATTCACCACTTTTGGTATCTACGTTGTGTTATTTTACTGAGTTTTACTTTCTCTTTGTATTCCCACTATAAAAGCTGCACGTATGCGTACTGTGTGGGTCGTCGACCAGAAGTGGCATGGCCGTGAAATTTTGCCCGTATATATCCTTGGCCATCTTCTCCAATTAGTTGGGATTTTGCCCAGTTTCCCTCATCGGCGCTAATGCGCAGCCGAATTTGGGAAAATTGGATCGTTCATTGATTAATTGGGGCACAGGATTGGTCATCGACCGCTGCGACTCCCGTATCCTGTCTCCTTCCCGCATATTAATTATATGGGCGCACGCGCCAGCTGGCGTGATTGCGCGGTGCATTGGTACGCATCACTCCTAGGCCACTAGTTCATGGCCTAGGAAATTCAAATATCTAATTTTACCACGGATGATGAGGTTGACAGGCAAGGTAATGTTTGCCTGTATGCTGGTGTCCCGGGAAGTAATTGTGAGTTGCCCATAGTGTATATGATTCATTTCTATTATCTATTAATATCTTTTATATTTTATATTCCAGAATTCTATAGTATTATTAGTGAGCGACTCATTTATTGATATTTTAAGTGTGGCCGGTGCCACCTCGTTACAACCCCCCTCTAAGATTGCTCGTATTCCTTAAATGGCGTATGAGCCATCGTATCTAATACATTAATATATTTTCTTGAGGTTGCTCCGTACATTTTCGCGAAGGGCGCACTCACATTCATCCTTCTCCATGCTTACTATTACCTGAGTTCTACCACTGGTGCTGGGCTACAGGTGCTGTTAGTCCTCGCTGCAATCTGCTCTGGAAAATAGCCGTAAAAACTGAAGAACTGTGGGGTAAATGAAGAGGAGTAAAAAGGAGAAGATAGTGAAGAGAAGCCTTTCTCGGCAATCTGTTTCACCAAAACTAGAACCAACTTACAACTAAGTTCAGGGGGGAAGTCTATGCAGAAGCCTCGAAATCGGTCATTTTTCAATAATATTTTCAACGGTGATGGAATGATTTCATTGTTTTTGAATTCCAATACAACTTTGTTGAATCTTTTTAGGATAAAAAAATATTGTTCAACTTCCCGATAGGAAGTTATTGTTTTTTTTTTCTTTTAATTCAAAATGGCGGCTCAGTATGATTATTTGTTTGCCGCCTTCGACGCGAGATCCCAAACTGCTCCACTTGTCACTCATTAACCGTTGATCTGAAACACAAAAATGAAAGTTTTTTTTCTTTAGAACATGTAAACGGAAAGGATAAACCTATAAAATAAAACAAAAAGTATAAAATTCAACATAAAATGAACCTTAAAAAAAAAGTCAGAATTTGGGGCTATTTTTTTGACCATTTTGACCCCAAAAAAATATTTTATCAACGCGAAATATCTGAAATTTTAAGTTTATCCTTCCGATATTCATGTAAAGAAAGGCCTCAAAAAATTTCAGCCAAATCGATCAATAACTTTTTGAGTTACAACACGAGCAGTTTTGAAAAATATAGTTTCGAGATAATCGCGTTTAAAGTTGAAGTACGGGAGAATGACCAGTTTTAATTACTTGCCGATTAGTTGGTAATCCCAGGTCCATACAACAAGTCCTTCCTCCTTCTCGAAAAGCACATTTTCTTCCATTTAATGTTGCCTGCGAGCTGTACGAGCATCTTTTGTTTCTGAAAGGCTCTTACGATTCTGTCGGGTTATTCGCGCCTCGTCTGTATTATGAGCAAATACTTTGGTATAAGTGCCAATAGTCAAATTCAGAAGGTACATTATCCTTAATACTGAACTCAAACCTTCATTAAATATCCCAGCAGCAATGTATGCCGAGATTTCAACTACTTTTAGTCCAGAATGCAGATGTTTTGGTGATAATCGCCAAACTGTCGGGTTAAAACTTTCATTCGCGTTCTGCGTATGACCACCAAGGCATCGTTCAAGCAAACCGTCTTTTGACAAATCTTCGTATATTGGTAAAAGATGCTCTTTTATTTCTTCACCAAGTAATGGAGCTAAATCTTCGTTTCGAGGATCTTGATTTATAGCAATAGTCTTCTGTCACTTGCACCAGCTATCAACGCCTATTGGGCAGTTTTTATGTTGAGGTTTTTCTTTAGTAGAAAAAATATGATTATAAGTTGCCATTATGGTTTTTTTCATCTCGCCAACACTGTTAAGGGGGTATTCTGGTCTAGAAATAAAAAAAAATCGATTTTTTTTTATTTCATATTTCCAGAGTTTAACTATTTAAGAATGTGTCTACGAAAGGATTTTTCAAATGAGCTGGCATCCAAACCGGTTGGGCCGCAACTAATCGAACAAAAGACATTACGGATTCTCCGTCCACCTGAATCCCTATTTCTTAGTAAACCCTTTTGCTCCGTTATATATATATGATAACCGCTCGTCAAGTCGCCTAGAATATTCAATTTCCCCTTAAAATTCCATTTTCATACATGTTTATTAATTAAACGAAAAAACTACTCGACCGATTCAAACCAAAAACTAATCAGCACCAAATAAGGTCGAGCCCTATCGATTACGTCATCGACCACTCAAATCGCGTAAATAGTTCGGCCGTAATCGTACGACATAAATTAGCGTCACACACACACACACACACACACACACACACACACACACACACACACACACACACACACACACA
>JAPYZH010000781.1:0-17084 GCA_030523085.1 Meteorus colon | reverse complement strand
CACTATCGAAGTATCTTATAAGTACCAACATACCCTGAAATTATAAGCCAGATATCTTTCTGGGGCCGATTCACTATACTTATCGGCCTATGGCCTTTCTGTTTTTAATTTTTTTTCTAATTTTCACTTCTTTTTTAGTGTTAAAACCTTCCGTGGGCCTTAAGGAACATACGAAAAAATAAATTAGCCCAATTGGTCGAGCCATTCTCGAGTTATGCGCTTAGCAACCTTTATTTTTATTTATATAGACTATGTTAGTAAAAACTTCTTCGTCTTCAGAGAAAAGTTCACAATGGAGTGGTGTACTATTTAGAGCCTTGAAATGATGAAATTGGTGAGTATTTTCAACCGTCACAGATTGTTCGTGTCGTAGCTTGTACTTTCCTTAATGAGTATCATAATCTTCTCGAGAACAGAAACCAAAATCTTTTTTTTTTCAAGGGATTTTTGGCCCATTCAAATAATGAGTGCGCATTCGTAATGTGACTATCATTGTTACGTTGAAGGCTAGCACGATACGCTTGTCCTCTGACGCTTCCTCCCAAGCCATCACATGCTCCTTTCCGTGAGATGTGGCAAAAAAGTTCCCCTCTGCGTCCACATTAAAATCGTTCTTGTCGTTTATTAAATTTGCAAAATTATATTTATTTTCATACTGAGAACCTGCGCCGTCAGAAAAATATAAAATTTCTTCATTCTTATCTGCTCCAAACTTGTTCTTTAAAAATTCAATTAATTTAGAATTAAAAAGGTGAACTGAACTCGCGTCATGATTAACTTTTTCGGAAATTATAACGTAGTTTTCATGTTTCATTTCTTCATTCTCTCTATAATACCTGTCGGTATTTTTCCATTGGCTATATGTCATCTCATCCATTTCACTACTATCAAGTAAGACTTAAAATTCATTTATAACATAATCAGCTCCTGAACACTTAGTACACGTGGAAAAAAAACTTGATGGCGTAGGTTCTTGACAAACATAGCTTTTTATCAAAGCAATTGAACTTTTGACAACAATAGTCCCTTTTTTTCAAATTCATCCTTCATTCCATCTTACTGCAATTTAAGATTCTGATGGATTTTACATACTCACACGTTATGAGTTCCACTTTTCCCAGCAGATATACACTCACAGCGCCATAGGGTTTGAAATTTTGTTCGTCCAATTTTCTCTTCAGGAAAAGCTTCTTTGAATTTTTCATATAAATCATGCATATTGTATAACAGTGATCGTCTTTGCTTTTGAACTCTTACCATTTTCCATGACTAAAGGATAATCCTTAATCCCGGGCATTATGCGGCTGACATCATCGGATAAATAAAAAGTTCGAATGCGTTCAATTATTGAATGTTTTAGGCTTTTTTCCTTTTTCATCTGAGGTTGCGATGCGAATTCTGATTCTTTTCTGATTTCTTTAGCTGCTTTCACGATTTTTTTTGATGCTCCGAATTCGCGTCTTATCATTTTAATAGACCAATTCTCGGGAAGCGTAGTCAAAACTTAAATATTGTCAGCTCTGGTGTTTTTCTCATTGAAAGCAGATTAAAAATTATTACTCAGGAGATGATTGGGATCAATGTCATTATTTGGATCATTATTATTTGTCCTTTTACTCCCAACACTTGAAATAGCTCTTTTACATTCAATGGTACTTGATACTCGGTTCATCTTTATTGGAGGTTCACCGACCTCTGATAATAATTTATTAACATTGTCAACCTTCAATTTGTTCTCCATCTTTAACCTCATCAGTTGACAATCCAGTCTTATCAATATATAAACATTTATTAAAATTTTTATTAATATGCAACTCATCAGGTTTTTCAGGTTTTCGGCCTGAATAAATAGCGCTTTGACACGAATTGCACATATATTCCCCGATAAAATTTTAAAAATCAGCAGCACGGTTCTTTGTAATTAAAACTAGATTCTTAATAATTTTTGTATGATTTGTTTCATTAAGAGGATTACAGCATACATTTACTTTGCCCATGTTACATCACCAGCAGCAATATCATGAACACCGGTGAAATTTACAACATTAATAAATAAAAGAATTTAACGCAAATGTCTAAAATAACAACTCTAGACTCTCAAATTTATCCACTAATACGGTTATGAACAGATTGACAAATAAACTTGAACGGCTTGAAGAATTCATTTGTTAATTCACATATATATGAACGCGATTCTTTTTGTTTCATGACAATATGGAGTAATATTTACTACATTGAAAGTATACATTTATTTTTTTTAATTGACAATTATTTTTATGAAGTGAACTAATTAAAATTATTGCAATTTGTAAGAAATGATAAAAAAAATGACGTGATTTCGTAAAATGTATAATTTTATCATTGTTTTGATCTTCTTGTTTTTTTTTTTATTGAACAAAAAGTTTATTTATGAATCAGTTTAGTGTAGTATGTTTCAATAAAACCGTTTATTGAATGATATTACTCTTAATTGTAAATATAAATTATTATTACTCATTACTGATTGGAACTGAAAAAAGGTCAACGATGCACGGCAGCGCGCTGTACCCACAGCACTCAGCGCCGGGTGATACATGAATTTGTAATAATAAATCTAATTCCGAGCAGTGAAATTTTCCTCCGGAATATGAAGCTTAAATATATTATGCATGTAACTGACAAAAAAAAATTTTGTTTTTTGAGGGAAAAGTCATTGAAATTTTCATTTGTTAACTTAAAAGTTAATTAACAATGTGAAAATAAACAAATACTTCAAAGTTATAAATATTTCATCAAAGTATGAGTATTGGACTATAAATGCCGAAAATTTCATTGAGATATCTCTTGTACTTTGTTTACTATCAATTTTTTAATGAAAAGTCGTAAAAATTTTCAGTACAAAAAAATCATTGTTCAAATGGAAAATTTTCGAAAACTGTTATGGGGATTAATTGTTCATAGTGACTACTTTATGAAAAAATACATGAACCTAAATTTCATGAACACGTGGAAAATGGGGGGTCCACTTGACATGATTTTGCTCATCTTCTATTCAGACTTGCAGATAGAAAACACGTTGCCGAAGACCCATCAAACGAGAAGTCAATATTCAGTTCTATTTCGAATCTTTATCAAAGTTCATTTAATCAAACAACCAAACCATAGGTTAATTTCATCTAATACAAACATAATCAATCCGCCGATTCAACAAGTTAATATTAAGTGCTCATTGTGTAAATCGAAATATTCCACAATTAATAATCAAGCCAGTGAAGTTAATAAACATAAAACTTCAATTCTGATCATTCTACATCGCATCCAATCACGCACACCTAATCCTCGACCACTTCAGCCGCGAGTCGCGGTAGCGAGCAACGATCCCTTTACCATGTCCGGACTTTCATTCAAAATTCAATTGTTATATATTCTGTTTTATTACTTGGAACATGTGGATCAGTTATCAAGAGTGAAAGGAATCATCAATCAAGATATTTCAACCATCTTCAAATATCAACCTCCAGAAATTAATTTATTCCATTCTATCCAACTACCGACATAACATCCAGTTCATAACACTCTATAAAATTCGATGTGATCTCATCCACCGCCGGCCTGAACCAAAAATGATCACACTGATGTCCACAATACATGAAGGCGTACAATACTTAGACAAAAGAACTAATAAAGGGAAATTTATGATTGCACTATTCTTCCTCTTAACTGTTATAAAATGTGTTTGTTCGTTCAGTTGATGACCGTTACTCTCAGTATCGCACAATATTCTCCGCATTCGAGATATATTTAGTTGAGGAGTGTTACAACCAGTGATGGAATATTTCCAATCGATAATGGGGAACAAATTAAATCGCGACTCAATTGAATTCTATTTCCAAATTTCGAGTTCAACTTCACTCACATTGCAATGGAAATGCTTATTGACACATCGTTCATGTGAATTTTCCAAAAGATTATTCGGTTTTTGGTGTGTCATGTAAAGACTAGTTAGGCACTGCACCTGTAGCAAAAATTTCATTTCATATCATTTCCACATTTATCAGAGATTTCTTATCATTGACAATTCAGTGAAATGAAAGGTGGAAATTAAATTCCTCATGATTAAGCCACACGACTACGAAGAAATTTTTGACGTGAAGTAAAGGGAGATACGGCAACTCCTAAAAATTATTCTTCCTCTCAACGTAAAGTTGAAGAAGACGGGATTCTTCAGATTTTTCTCGAGTTCAATAGCTCTCGAGAAATTATTCATAGGGGCTTCCATATTGTTATGGGGTAACAAAAAACAGGAAAAACCAAATATATACTTTTGTCCTTTTCAAGACTGTAATTTGGTATCAACTTTTCAAATAGAGAATCGCAATATTCCAATTTTTGTATTAAAATATCAAAACGCGCTGAATTGAAATGTGGTACTGGGTGTTGTACTCATCCGAGAGTGCAATGATTGAAACACTATAGAGGTTTTGATTTTGATAATTTTATGTGGAAATCGTTTATGCGTAGTACATTCAAAACATGGACACGTAACACCAGAAACTGTACAAAACAACCCCTTCTCTCTTATATGTGTGTAATTTACTTCATAATTCGATTCTATGCGATGGTTTGGTTGATTGGTTGGACTGATAGGGTATCATGGACTATAGTAATATTTTACAATATTCCATGTACCTGTGTGCTAGCGGAGTTACGCAAGCACAGAGTCACATGCTCCAAACGCGTGACCCAACCTCGTGAAACGCAATCCAAACCTCATTATAGCGCACCGTCGCACGGGATTCTGTGCGGTTTTCCCGGCTCATGTGGGCTTTCGCCATAAATCTTCAACCAATAGGAAAATCTCGCCAAATGCCACGCATTCAAGTTGTTCCCTTGTAATATATTTGGTATGAAGCTCAAGGAATTCCAGTACACTTGTTTCAATCTATGTGCCGGAACTCGTATTCGGTAACTCGTTCAAAAAAATGTGTTTTGTAATACCGTTCACGAAATGAAAAGGGACTATATCCAAAATGATAACATAGATAAAGTATAGGACGGGGATTCTACGGTTCTCACCGCACCGCAATTTGAAAGCGGATTTCTATAGATCTCGATAAAATAAGACGAAAATGAAGAATAAAATTTTCCGATATCTCGCTTAGTTTTTGAAATATCGATAATCAAAAATCGAGCATTGAAATATATTTTTTTTTTTTTCTCCACAGAATTCGTTGTATTTTTGAAAAATAAAACGAAAATGAGGAATAAATTTTTTCGATATCTTGATAAATTTTCGGGATAATGATAGTCGAAGAAGTGAACAAACAAAAATTTTATTGAAAACATTTCTCTTTATGAATTTTTGTAGATTTTCGAGGAACAAAACAAAATAAAAGGAAAAATGCCTCGATATTTTGATTAGTTTTTGAAATATTAATACTTGAATCTTAAAAAAATTTTTTTTCGAGAATGATAATAATAATAGCAATGACCAAAATTATTCTAATAGTGAATTACTACCGTCATAGTTTTTCTTCTTCTAACTATTATCATTGTTTTCATTATCATTATTATTTTAAGTTTATTCCTTAATTTTCGACTTTTGCGCTTTACCCCCTTTTCTAATTAGATTTAGAGCTAAAGCATTGCCCACTGAATCAGTGATTAGAAATTTGAATATCACGCTATACGCGTGCCTTAATTTTGATCAATAAGGAATAGGGTGGATCGAAAAAAAAATTTTTTTTTTTTTTTCTTAGCATGGGGGTAGAATTTGTAGCTTATGAAAAAAACAAATTTTTTTCGCAACATTTGGAGACAGCCCACTCGTTTTTTAATAAATTAATGGATCAAATGGACTTATTCTAGCGAAAAAATTTTTTTCCCGTCAAAAATCGTGGAAAACATGAAAAAGTAATTGAATATGATTTTTTTTCACTTACCCTTTATTTCAATACAGAAAAAAGGGCTTCTCAATTCTTCATTTTTCGCTTAAATTACAAAAATAATAGGAAAAAAATTTGTTTAACTTTTAATGTTCATTTAGCTTTCAACAGGACATCCCACAGATTTTAGAACATCGTTTAAATATTTTTTACCATCATTAGTTTTCGAGTTATTGATAAGAGAAAAGTTGATTTTCTTCTAGTTCATTTTTTCCCCATAGATGGCAACTAATTTTTTTTTTTTTCGAAGTCACATTTAATTTAAATTTTGATAAATGTAATTCTCTAAATTAAAAATTATTTATAATTTTTTACCTGTATTTTTTTTTAGTGAACTTTATCTTATCTAATAAGTAATAATATAAGTGCAAGTGAGTGTAAAAAAATTATCGTAGTTTTGTGTTTATTAATTAACGATTAATCACTTCAAGAATTTCTTCTTCCAATCAACATTTCTTGTTTTAATAAAATTTATTTCGGACTGAAATTTTTTTAAATTATGTCCGAAATAAAGAATAACTCCGTCTGTCCAATTTTTGGTGTTTCTAAAAAATTGGAGCCCGTATGTTTGCCAACTTACGAAGATTTTTTTAAACATTTTTTATGGACTCAATCTAAGCTACGTAATTCTTCACCTAAACATCCAAACATTGGAGACATTTTGAAAATCGTGCTAGAAGATTTGAAAATTATTTGGGCGGAAGTTCCAATACCAATTATTTCAGATCCAAGAATTACGTCAGTGATGAAATCTTCTATTGAAAAATATAAAAACATTAAAAAGCCTCTAAGATCTCGTAACACCATTGGATTTGAAAATAAAAAAAAAGAGTATATATTAGATGCAAAAAAAAATCTCTTCGATATTGCAAAGTGTAAGTGTTTGTCGTTAGTGAAATGTGATTGTGACGTTAAGTTATCTAGTTCTATTTATGACTTTCTACAAGACCAAAGAGGCACTAGAGCATTAAATTTTACTGATATTATTTCGTCATCTTCAAGAAAAAGAAAACTGAATGAGTGTAATTTTAAAAATGCTGAAATAATATCGATCCCATTTCCATCAACTGAAGATTTGAATCAACTAGGTGTCCGACAAATTAGTACTTTATCAAATTCACTATCTATCTCTTCTGCCGACGTGGAAGATTCTTCCGATGAATCTCTCAGTTATGAAAAACCTTGCAAACAAATGAGACTTAAATTGCCAAATTTTGCTAAAGCTTGTGACCGAACAGGTATTTCTAATAGATACGGCGCGATTTTGGCAAATTCGATTCTTGAAGATTTTAAAATAATTGATGCAAATAACTCTAATGTTGTTGTTGATAAAAATAAAATCAGAAGAGAACGAGAAAAAAGTCGCCGTGTGTTACAAAAAGAAGTGACAAAAAATAAAGCTCTAACAGGTTTATATTTTGATGGCCGTAAAGATAATACACTCACTAATGAAAAAATTGATACGAAGTTCTACAGAAAAACATCGCTTGAAGAACACATTGTATTGATTTCGGAGCCTCATTCTACTTATTTTGGTCATGTAACTCCTCTATCTGGCTCTGCAAAAGACATTAAAAATAGTATCATGGGTTATTTGAAGCAAAATTCGGATTATTTGAAATTACGAGCTGTAGGTAGTGATGGAGCAAATGTGAACACTGGTGCTAAAAATGGAGTTATTGCTCTAATTGAGAGAGATTTGGGATGGCCGGTGAATTGGTTTATTTGTTTCTTTCATTTCAATGAGTTGCCACTTCGACATCTTATTCTAAGTCTAGATGGCGTTACAGCAGGGCCAAATCAGTGGACTGGGCCTATAGGTAAGGAACTTAAAACATGTGAAAAAAAACCTGTGACTAAATTTGAAAGAATTGAATTTGATTTTCCACCATTAGATATTAAAGATTTGAATAAAGATCAAAAATATCTATATGAAATGTCTATTGGAATTTCAAACGGGACAATATCTTCTGATTTATCTCTTCGTTATCCTGGGAATATGTGTCACTCCAGATGGTTGACTACTGCTAATCGAACATTACGTCTATATGCTTCAAAAGAAAAACCAACTGAAAATTTAAAATCTTTGGCTACATTTATCATTAGAGTATATGTTCCTATTTGGTTTTCAATAAAATTACATTCTTCCTGTAGTTATGGCTCAAAACATCTATTCAACGTAATTTTTCGATCAAGGTACTTGGAGCAACGATTAAAAAAAATAATTGATATTGTGATTCAACGAAATGCTTACTTCGCACATCCTGAGAATATTTTGTTAGCTATGTTGGGAGATGAGAGACAAATAATTCGAGAAAAAGCAGTAAATTTGATTCTACAAACGAGACAAAAAAATGTTTCTTCAGCAAAAGTTGCAGAAGTACGTTCTTTTAATGTTCCTCCTTTGAACATGAATGCAAAAGATTATACAGAAATGATTGACTGGAAAAAGATTGAAGTTACTGAACCACCTCTCATAAAAGATTTAAATGAAGATGACTTGAGAAATATTATTGAAAATGGTTTGGAATCTGATATTTTGGCATATCCTTGTCATAATCAATCTGTAGAGAGGTCGATTAAGTTAGTTACTGAAGCTTCTTCGAAAGTTTGCAGTTCAACTTCACGGGATGGCTTCATCAGGGCAACATTACAATCACGCAAAGAATTACCAAAATTTGAGACAAAAAAAGATTATGAAGTAAAATTAAGGATAAGTGGGGACAATAACAATAACATCAACTAGTGGGTAACATGGATTGAGAACACTATTTTGCTATTTTGAAATATGTCCATGTGTGTTTCAAATTACTAACAAAGTTGTTTTTTTTTGTTATTTGTACTTACAATTGAATATTGTTGAATTTTCATTATTGTAATTATTGTGATGATATTACTTATAAATTAATTTTATTAGTGTTGATTTGTTATAAATAAAAAAATGTTGAAAACTCTACAATTTTTTCTTAAATTTTCATAAAATATTCGATTAAATATTTGCTTAATTATTAAATACTTTTTACTTATCAATAACTCGAAGACTAATGGTGATAAAAAAGATTTAAACGATGTTCTAGAATCTGTGGAATGTCTTTTTGAAAGCCAAATGGAAATCAGAAGTCAAAAAAAATTTTTTCCTATTATTTTTGTAACTTAAGCGAAAAATAAAGAATTAAGCAGCCCTTTTTTCTGTATTGAAATAAAGGGTAAGTGAAAAAAAAATCATATTCAATTACTTTTTCATGTTTTCCACGATTTTTGACGGAAAAAAAATTTTTTCGCTAGAATAAGTCCATTTGATCCATTAATTTATTAAAAAACGAGTGGACTGTCTCCAAATGTTGCGAAAAAAATTTTTTTTTTTTTTTGAAAAATTTTTTTTTTTTATAAGCTACAAATTCTCCCCCATGCTAAGAAAAAAAAAAAAAATTTTTTTTTTCGATCCACCCTAATAAGGAACTATGTTTCATTTATTTCAAATTTTGCGATTTATAACTAGCTTCACATCTATCATCTAAATTTTATCACCAACAAATATGCTCTAGCCGTGAAAGTTGAAACCTTGATGTTTATAAATTTGAAATACATCCATAAATTCTATATTAATATAATAATCAGCCTACAGTTGTCTTTCATATTTCTAAAATATACCGATAATGATAAAATTTTCATTTTTTTTAAATTTGAACATCGATATCTCGAAAACTAATCAAGATATCGAAAAAATTTATTCATCATTTTCGTTTTATTTTTTGAAAATACAACGAATTCTCTGAGAAAAAATGTCTAAATATTTGGTTTTTCGGTATCGATATCTCGAAAACTAAGCGAGATATTGAAAAATTTTATTCTTCATTTTCGTGTTATTTCGTCGAGATCTACAAAAATCCGCCTTCAAATCGCCGCGCCGTCAGAACCGTAGACGTGCCTATAGGACAATTCGAGGAAAACATTGTATGCATTTCCAGTGCGAAAATTTCGTCGCTTTGTGATGCGTAATTTTTTCCACTTGGCAATACACGGGATGTTAGGAGAACATTTGCCAGAGGATTTGATCATAAAAAATTATATGTTTATCGACATTTCCATATTGATTTCTTCTCTTCTTTTCCCACGTCGTCTCATTAGAAAACTAGACTGAACATTGTCGAGCAAATAGGTACGTCCAAATATATAGGCGCGCTATTGCAACAACGATCCGCCTCAAAAACCCGCGAGTTCCCTTAAAATTGAATATATATCGGTGCCTGAGATTGAATTTTTATATGGGAATTTATGAACATATGACGAAATAGAATCACTCGCTGGAGGTTATATAAGTCTACATATACGTGTATGTGTCAAGCACAGGCTCATTCCAACTGTTCCTTTCCCTATTGCCCACTTCACTGTTCCCTCCGTACGTCCCATTCGCTTTATTATCCCCGCTGAACTCCCCTCTGCTTTCCAACTATACACCGTCCCTTGCTACTAGTAGTTCAGTCGGCGTGGAAATAAAAGTGGGTTTGCTTGAGACTTTGAGAAAAAATGGTCCGATATTGATGATTTTTTTCAAAATGCTCAGAAAAGCATAAATGAAAAATGCGAGAAATTTCAGGCGAGGAAATTCATTTGTTTGAAAGATAGCCATTTTGCAACTCGCTTCACATTGAAATATCTCGGCAACTATGCAAAAGTAGTCGAGACAAGCACCGTATGAAATTTAGAGAAAAGATTAACGAAAAAAATGAGCCTAAAATGAAGTTTCTCCGACTAAGTTTTCAAGACATTAATTTTTTAACGCAAAATTGAGGTAGCGCGCGCGAAAAGTGATAAACAAATAGCTGTAACTCCGCGAAAAATGGATGAATTTTCGATTTTTTCTTTTTTTAATCATAGCTATAATTGCCATCTACGGAGGAAAAATTCAGCAAAGCTGAAATAATTTTTTTCCAATTTTTATCACGAAAAAACGAATTTCAGTTTTTGGGTCTTAAAAAATCGATGAAATGGGAAAAATGCTTTTTTTTTGCTCGTATGCATTCTTCAAACCATAATACATCAATGTAATGTGGAATTGAACAAGGAAAAATTTTTTTCTTTATAAAAAAATCAATCTAAAAATTTTTTAATTTTCGCGACCCCGTTCGCGCTGTCAATGAGTAAGACAAAGAAAACGCTATTCGTGTCCTTCTTTAGAGTCGTAGCGCATGCGCGAGTTTACCACTCTGGTAAGTAGTAGCGCGTCACGAAAAATAATATTGCGAAATTGCCGAGAGGGGATATTTAGAAACCCAAAAACTGATGGAAAAAATACATTTTTCAAAAAACAAAACTCATGGCTGTTCTTTTAGAGTGAGGACGATAAGAAAATAAATATGAGGGTAAATTTTATTTATTTATAACCAATTGTTTATCAAATAAACAATAAAAAATTGAATAAAACGACCAATTTTTTTTTCCATATCAAGAAAAAAGTGTAATTATGATTTTTTAGAAGAAAATAGTTCCTTAATATTAATTACAAGGGGTAGCAAGTGATTGTTAATCAACCAATGCGTTTTTGAGCAGTAGAAAAATTTTTTCAAGGACTGATTTTTTTTCTAAAAATCATAAGAACTATCAAAAATACGGACTCCAAAAAAAAATTCCCAATTATTTGATAGACTATGCATTTGTTTATGACAATTATTCAAACAATTGGAGATAACAATCAAAAACTGTCATTCCCATGTACCTTCAGATTACCAAAAAACGGATCATTAATAATATTAGGAAAAAAAATTTATGTTTCGATGATTAATTCAAGTTTTTAATTTTGCAACAACGAAAATTGTTTATAAAAGTCTGAAAAATGAAAATTTTTCAATTTTTCCAACGGGGATCTACTCAGAGCCTTTCAATAATAGCTCCAAGGAAGGAAAAAAATCTCAAATTCATAGTTTAATAATGATCACTCTTGCAATGTTCATGTTCAAGCAGCAAAAAAAAGTTGATTAACTGTTGCATAACTCATTGAAAAATGGCGGAAATTTTTTTTTCCACCGGATTATTTTTCGCTCATCTATTTAGTAGGCCCCTGAATTTTTTCGTTCCTCAATTTTCATATTTAATATGTTTCTATAATTTTTATTCATTTAGTGTCCGAAGTGGGCAAGGCGCCCGCAAGCGCCCGCAGAGCACCCATTTTCGCCCGTATTTTCACCCCTTTGGGGAAATTGCCAATAATGGTCCCACAGTTCCGAGAGTCAGGACTTTTTGTAGGGAATTTTTCTCCTCTTTCCGAATCTGTTCTCAGATTTGCAAAATCTCAACTAGTTTTTAAGATATTCACGAAACAAAAAAACCCGGTTTTTTTTCACTCAATGTTAATAATTATTGCAATTTTTTCGAGGGCCAATTCATCTTTTTCAATCAATTTCTACATGTCATTCCGAATCGAATGCCACCTCGTTTGAATTTTTCTGAGGCGGTGCACAAAAGTTTACTAAAAAGGAGTTTGTCGCCTAGACTAGAACCATTAAAATTTATCCACTGTACTCTCTACTATGGTTAGCATTCTCACTTTTGGAGGAAGTTTTCGCGCTAGAGCAAAACATTTGTTAGGATTTTCTGCAGTAGGACCTGTGGGTGATGGATGCCAAAACTATGGAGTTTTTAATGTACCATGACCTCGAATCGGAACAATATAAATGAGCATTATGTGCATCATCACTCATGACCTGATTAGCCAAAATACAGTTGTTTCTCACTTCGCGGTGTATAAAAATCATACTATTTTTCCAAACATCCCATAATAGCCGATGCTGATTGCCTTGCAGATATTTTGTGCTGAATTTATTGGTCCTCAAATAATGCTTCCTACATGCATTTTGATCTAATGAACGCATTTTTGGAGACATCAAGCATCCATCTATGGTGCTTTTCAAAGACAAATGTGATTTGATATCATAGTATTTTTTCATTTTCTCACACACATAATGTATTCCCGGAGGGCTTATATTTTCTACGTAACTCTCGTATTCTCGTTATAACTATTCAACGCCAATTTTTTTCCGTCCAATTTTTCACATGCAATTGTAGAAATGCCTCATTGAATCTCAATACTTGGTGAAGTACGCAGTTTGAACGTTGGTGAATATCCGAATCCTCGTAAGATTTATCAATAATCGGTAGCGTAATCCAATACATTCGCACCTAGCAGACATTGCTCAGATTGATGGAATACCAGAAAAAATGCTTACGTACTTTTTGCCACCACTTTTGCTTGCTTTCGATGATATTCCGGGATTGATCGTGGAAACGATTCACGAAAATAATCATTTGAAATTTCTCAAAGAGTATGTATCAATAATCAGTCGAGTAATATTCTATTAACATAAGCATGAAGGTCATCATAGTCAACAAAATAATTCAACACCAATCTATCAACTTATTAGAAAAACTCGCAATAGTTTTGTATCTCTATTTCAACTCAATTTTAGAGGAAGAACATTGTGTATAGATAGCAGTTCTCCACATACTGAATATCAATTTTTAATATGACAGAAATTTGGGGAATGATTGATATTCAATGAAACGAAAAGAGCAAATATATATGAATATTGGAAGGGCGGATATGGATTTACTTGTGAATACAAATATCATTATGAGAAACTGAAGTGCATCAAAAATATCGATTGACGATTTAAGAACGTCCGTATTTTGAGCGTGCGTATGACTGTTGGCAACTTTTGGCTCCCCTCTGATTATCGATCCACGTTTTCAATTGTTGAAGTGTCTTATTGCGTAATACGGTGTATTGTTCTATAATATTCCGGCACTCTTGTAGCGATGGCAATTTTTTCAACTGTCCGAGATCCCCTAGACTTTCCGTTATTACTTTCTTTTCTTCCGCAGTCCATGCAATTCTCCGCGTCTTGCCGAACGGGGATTCTGCAATACAGAAACAAATTCAATGAGGGAAAAAAAATTCATTCAATACTAACAAATTATGAAATGAAAATTAATGGATCCTACTGCTGCGTCGTTTAGTATTTATCATATCATTGTCTGATTCTCTTATTTAAGAACACGTCATATGCGTGTGACACAGCATGCAATCATCACAGAAGTAAGGTAACGAAACCAAGAAAAAAATATTTCGAATTGAATGATTCGCAAATATATATACACGTGATGTCCAGTAGTAGTTGTGTAGAGACCACAGTAATACTAAATGCTGATTACAATCCAGATAGTGTGGAGTCAATTCATTTGTCCCCAAATAATGCTTTCTATAGATATATTGATATAATATACGTATTCTTTGATGACATCTGCTATATATATTTCGTATTATTGGGGGACAAAAATGTTCATCTATCCCCGCGTTGTATTCATTGCCTCATTCTGTTAACTTCAATTCAACTTTTTTCATGCAATAATAGTAAACAAAAATCTCACCAGATGAATCGACCAAATCAGCGTTATATTTTCCTCCACTTGTATGCCGGACAATGCAATTGTGACCTCGCGCAATCTTCACTCTTTTGGAAGAGATTACACCATACTCTCCATTATCGTATCGCACAAAAGAATACATGCCATGAACAATCAACAATATTATCAAATCATGGAATCCAATAAAAAACGTGTGTATTTGTGCATGTCTGAGTGAGTAACTGCATTCAATAATATGTATAAACCATATAATAAAAACGATTGGATCGAAGCACTGCGAAGTTGAGAGCATAAATAATCATGAAAGTATTATTTGATGATACATACCTTGTTATGTTTATATTTTAACTTCAATAGTAGATTCGCTTCATCAACGACAATCTGCTCTGAATGGTTGCTCGAAAAGAACTGACGATAGACAACAAACTAGAATTCCGTTAAAATTTCTTTGTCGCCGCATATGAAACAGTCGAAAACATAGACCGATCACTCGTAAACATTACTGAGTTTCTCCTCCCCTCGCCGTTGCTTTGTTTTCTATTTCGTAAGCATGTACGTTAGCGCGGTTCGAACAGACTTCGAAGAATAATAGTTCTGGACAGTGGAATCATTATTTGTTATCGAAATACTTGGAACTGTATCACAATATCTGACTTGAAATCAAGGTCATTTGTACATGCATATAGAATCAAGTTTGGATATCAATTTGTTGATAAAATAGCTACACAGTCTCACGGCAGTCTGGTACGATGAGTTAAACTCATGGGAAATGTGCACATATATCAACAATTGAATTCCCGTTTTTTTTCAAAGTTTTACATTATTTTCTATCGCTACGAAAATGCACGACCCTCCTCAACAACGTGTTCAGATAGTTCACGTATGTTGCTGATGAATCAGAATCAATACAGGAAGCATTGCAAAGGGTATATAATATTAAATTCGAAGCATTTGTATGTGAAGAGAGCAATAAGTTACGTGTCTTGTTAACACGCTTTTATTAGTTTCACCTGTATGTTTGTGTGTTTGTGTGTAACTGACCATTTTGAGCACGATTTTGCCCTACTTCGAACGATCAGATTTAATTCAAACTTTGCACACCTGTCAAAGACCGATGACAACGCAATAATTCGATTGAAATATCCGATTATCCTGATTAGATTCGCTAGGATTAATTAATTTCTTTCCGCATCCTTTGCATGCGGGTAAGAGAGATAGAGCTAGTGCGCGAACTACGCATGCGTGCAGTTCCAGACTTACTCTTTCGGGCACTCAGCTCAGCACGACCTCGTAGAGACTTTGATATGGTAGTTGCGTCTTGTTCCGTATACTTACATATATGTTCCGACAAATCTAATACACATTCTATTATCATTTTATAATATCCATAATCTATTTATAACCGTGATTTACCAAAAAACACTTCTTATTCACAACAAAACAAAATACTCAGTACAGAAATCTCAATTGATTTATTTTGCGGAATAAAATTTGGTAACCAGCATAGCCGTAAACCTACAGTCGATGAGGTCACCAACTTTGAATAAGATAAAATTTTCGAAGAGGGACCCTGAAAAACGGCTACCTAATCCAAGGAAGGCAGCAGGCGCCGAATCTTCCCATTTGTCAGATAAGTTACTGCGTCTTGTTCCGTATACATACATAGATGTACCGACAAATTTAATTCGCATTCTATTATCATTTTATAATATCCATAATATATTTATAACCGTGATTTACCAAAAAACACTTCATATTCACAACAGAACAAAATACTCAGTACAGAAATCTCAATTGATTTATTTTGCGGAATAGAATTTGGTATACGAATTGAAGAACTTGATTGTTCAAAATTAACAGGAAGAACTCCGTGTAACAGTGAAGCATTGAATGAAATCAGTCACATCAATGTTTGGGTATGGAATTTCCAATCCGTAACCACTCTACATAATGTTATAATCATAGGAGGGAATCTGTTGGCGGCACTGAGAATGAGGATGAGAATGAGAATGAGTGTGAATTTACACTGCTGATAATAAGCAAATCAAACGAAACAGTTTATAGTTTAAAAAATTCAACTAAAAAGTGAAATATAAATAATAGTTTAAAAAAACTAAAAAAACACGCTTTGATAGGAAATCCGACTAGAAAAAAGAAAATAAAATTTAATAAATTTGGATTAAGAATAGTGTAAAAAAGAGATAAATGTACATTATTGTAAAAAAGCGTTTGTTGTTTGTTTGTTTGTGTGAAGTTGTGCCTGCTGGTTTGTGACTCCAGCTCCGAGCACTCAGTCGTTAGACCAGTGTACTCGGTCCCATTGTGTTGGGCAGGCGAGTGACTTCTGTGACTAGGCCTCCGACCCCCGCGTGTTGCGAGTGTTTGCAAAGCGCAGTAGTTCTGGTAGCCTGGTCTCCAGAATGTTTCTTTTTGCAAGGCGATTGTTCCCAAAGCAGATGAATCTTACTTGGTCTAACGCTCTACAATGTCTTAGCAGATGGATGGGTGTTTTCTTCCGCCTGTCTGCATCTAGGGCAGATGGGGTCCTTTCGTACCCCTATGTATCTGAGATGCCTTGCTGTAGTCCAATGTTCCGTGACGAAGCCGGCTATCATTTTGAGTTGATCCCTTCTTAGCTTTATCAGGGCATTGCCCGTCGTCATCGATGGTCTGTTGAACAGACTTCTCGTGTGTGTTAGGCTGCCCGCATCGAGCCATGTTTTGAGAAATTCTCTCTCC
>JAPYZH010000780.1:0-17120 GCA_030523085.1 Meteorus colon | reverse complement strand
TTGAACAAGTGTCGCTCTCTGATTTTCAGGGTAGGCACTACGGTTTTCGTGGGACGCGAAAAGTGGACTTATAAGCTTCTATGGGACAGTATTCTTTGCCCACACACAAACACCCACATATATGCACTTTAGCCCCACTTCACACAGTTCATGGTTGTTCATCATTCGTCAATAGAATCAGGAAGAGAGTCAAGACTCTGCTCTTATGTTGCTGCTTCTGCATGTTCATAACGCTTACGGATAGTCTGACAGTTGCGATGAAGAGTGGCAGGCATATAATCCAGCTTGTGGATAATTCACGATAAATTCAGTATGTAATTACATAAATGTCACATATTTCAATACTATTCCAATCGATGCATGCTGTTTTTTTTCCTTTTTGAATGTCCTAACTTATTTTCAATATATTTCGCTACTAGCTATTACAATTTTTTCAGTATTTGAATTCTTGGTTGTAGATAAAATTTTCATGTACTGGAATACTTCTAGTACAAAATACTGAAATTTCGACATCATGACAGAGAGTCTTATCAATGAATGGCTGGCAGATTGTGCTGATATCTCGTCAACGGAGTTACAGACATTTGCCAATACACTGTCACAGGATAATGAAATTGTACGAGCACTTTATATGCTGCTTGAGGAACGCAGTAAATATAGCGAAGTATGTGGAAATATTTATTTTGACGATTAAACAATATACACGAGGCCGGAAGTGAGCCATCGTCTAAGAATACACAAACAGATTGCTTGTTAAATTGAATGATACATATACATTCACAAGATGTTTCTAAGACGGAGGTTCACAATAGCTATTAAAAATGTTTTATTAATTTAATTTAATTTTTTTTGCAGTTGGTGGATACAGTGTGCAATCAAATGTTCAACTTCTATCGCTCACGAGAAATTGAGTTACAACGGTTCACTCTTCAATTCGTACCAACTCTCATCTTCATTTATCTCAATTCAGTCGCTCACGGTGATATCAAGGTAAAAATGTTATAATGATATCAGGCATATCAAGTAGAGGATAAAATGTACTGGAGAATAATTTCGATTTTCATAGTGACACAGCACGCACAAAGTCATAATTAAAAATCTCATTATATAAGTGTACGTGTTCCAGAAGCAAATATTATCAAGAATTGAAGTACTGTTTAGACTACATGACATTAATGAAAAAATTATTTCCACCTTATCCCAATAGATTCGTATGCTCATAATTAACTCATATTCTTTCAATATTCCGCAGAATTGTCGGTCGGTGGAGACGTTGCTGATTGGTTTATATAATTTAGAAGTGGTGGACAAACTAGGTGGACCAAAAGCTGTGGCATTTCGATTGCCATCACTGGCAATGCTTTCAATTTATCATGAACCGTCGAGTCTTGCGCCAGCGTCTCTTACGGAAAGTGCTGTCCGACGGTTCGAAGAATGTAATTCAAAACTCGTCAGCTGGGGTCCACTCCAACAAGTCGAGACACTTAATGCCCAGAACAGACTTAAAGTTATGACAGCGCTTCTATTCATTTACAATCAACAGCTGAGTTTCATAAATAAATCAGCATTGGAACAACTTTGTAAAGTTGCTACCAAGTAAGAGTCTCCCATTTCTTGCGAATGAAGATTTCAAATGGCGTACGGAAGTGTCATCATCACGGCATGGCAAAGAAAACGTACATTTTCTACCACATTTTTAGAAGGTTCTCCTATAATGAGTTGGGATGTCGAAAGATTTAGAACTGTTTTCGAGCTTTTTCAGTTCAATGCTCATATATATAGTGGCAACGGTGATTCAGAATCATTCATCCATCTCTGGCTTGTTTTATCTCAATCGTCTGAACTGATGTGTAAATTAGGACGGAGTCTAACGCGTTTTTTGGTTTTTAATGTTCACAGACATCAATGTTTTTAATATCTCTATCAAATCTAGACCCTTTCGAAGCCATTGCCTTAGGTGATACACTTTCGTGCTTATAGTTTTGCAGAAATTCCATCAATAGTTTTGTAAATATACTGGATTTTTCACAAAGAAATCATTTCTTGATGTCTGACAAAGTAATGATTCTTCTTTATGTTTGATTGTTCTAAATATGCGTTCATTTAATTTCCAGACTTGTAACACAAGGATTTACGAAACCCGGACATCATCAACGATCATCTTACAGTGAATCCAGTTTTGTTCCGAGGCTTTTGCCACGGATTCCCGTATCGAATCAATTTCTCCTAGAATTTCTTCATGGCATTTATTTTTCCATGTACAATGACTGTTGGTATTATGGTTCACAAGCAGTTGAAGACATTCATAATCGTGCATGTTACGATGGTTATCCTGATGTAATGCTAGTTACGAATGCAATACGCAATTCAAGCAGCGCTGGACCGTCTGGTCAATTGAGCGACGGATCGATGGGTATTAGTGTTGCTTTATCACCCGCGACAACAACGCCTACGATATCTAAATCAATGATTACAAATGCTTCATTCCGCACCAAAAAACTGCCGGGTAAGCTAATTAAATTCTCATCTGAAACTAATGGATCTCGTAGAATTATATACTTAGAAACAAACTTAGTCTCGGTAGCGAATTCATTTTTCGTTTATTCTTATTATTATGAATGTTGTGATATGATATGATGATTATTATTGCTCCATATGTATATAATTGCATGCTTCGGACAAATGTATGTGTCTCGTTAGACGACTTGGATGCAAACTTATTCGACAATGAGGAGTCAAAAAGCGCTGAAGAGAAACCGTCATTAGCTGCGGCCCGGCCATCACCGGGTGGCAGCAAACATCGTGCTTGGTTGAGAAAACACATGCATTATTCATTGGATGATGAAGACACAGTGACAGCGGGACAGCCACGTAGTGGCACACCATCCGTTGATAATTCTAGACGTGAAAGTTTAGCGAGTAGTCATGGATCACCGATTAGTCGTGGTTCGCCGAAAAAATTACGTGACAAAAAAACCGAATTGATTCACGATGAAATCCTGCGACGACCGCGAAAAGAAAGAGATTCGCGAAGTAATTCACCCGGGAATGAAAGTCGATTGAGTGCAGGTGCACGACTTTATCGTGTACTCGAAGAGCAGGCACTTGGTGAAGCAATTGTTGCATCCGTCGATACATTGTATGTCAACGGAATGAGAGCCATTGACAGAAGTAGACCAACCAATGTCAACAACGGCGGCAGCGCACTGTCAACTCACTCACGGTATCAGTAAAAACAGAATTTCTCGGCAGAATAAATAATTCACCACGTACTGTGTATATCAATTCAAATTTTATGAGCACACACTAGAGAAAAGAGAGGATATGTAAAGATGCTTAATTAATATCTAGGCACAAATTACTTGAAAGATTTCAGAAGAAACAATTGTGCTATGACACAGCATTGCATGAATTATTACGATGGTGAAGAAGAATCTTGTTCCGAGATTGTGCGAAGTAATATCTGTGCACGCTTTTTTTTCTCGTGTTACTTTTCATCGCGCAGTGATAGGGAGATCATTGAAATCGTGTTGAGAATTGCGATCAATTATCAAAATGAGCATTGTTATTAGTTCAAATGTCGATTGACTATCGCGTGATGAAGAGTAACTTGGTGATTTCACTCGCCAACACCTTTTTTTTTACCATATGCTTCCAGTTTAAGTGGTCAGTATCTTTCACTACAGGCGTGTCAAATTAATCACCAAGTAATGGAGTTGAATTGGCGATTACGTTTATAAAGTGTGTTTAATGATTGTGTTTTTTTTATTCTTATCTTTACAGATGATATCCCAATTGTGGCGAAAGAAGATGGTAGTAGTGAACAAAAAGTGAATCTTGTCTCGATATCTGAGGAACAAGATGCCGCTGAATCCATTCGAGTTGGCTCGATGCGTCAATCAAAAGATTCAAGTAAATCTGGATCGAAAATCACCAATTTTAGCTTATCAAAAAAGCCAAGAGAAAAAGACGGGAAATCAACAAAGAATGGCTACGTTACGACAGCGGAAAAAGAGAGGAAGACTAGTGGACAAAGCGCGTCGAAGGATATTGCGAAAGGTGGTCGGGCAGTATTGAACAACGAAAATGAAGTGGCAGACGGAGCGACTAGCGGGTGTTTAATCAAGAAGAAAAATGATAGTAATTTAGGTAATAATGAAGCAAGTTCAAGTATTCATGATGGTGAACGACATTTGAACACGGACGGAACAGATAACATCGATCTTGACAGTTCAGCGAGTTTACGGACACAAAACGATCAGGACCAACATGCGTCATCTGTTCAAGTCAGTTCTGTTTGAGATCAAATGCTATTGAGTATTCACTTTTTTGGTTGGAAAAAAAAAATGGAACAGAATCAAATTAAACTATATAAAAAGCAAAAGAAAAAAAAATGTTACGATCTCCGCAGAGTACTGAAGAGAAATAATCAATCATATAGAGAAGAAAAACTTCTACTTAGGGATGTATTGATGAGTGTGCGTGAACAAGGAAGAGTTAAAGAGTAAATGTGAGATACATGTTGATCAAGATAGATGATACATGGCACCAATGGCAATAATCAACTTTAGAACCTCTAATATATATTTTTTTTTCTTCATTCATCAATGCATCCCCCCTCTCCAGGTGCCTAATACTTATTTAACTTGACAATGTTCGTTGGAGGTATATGAAAAGAAAAATAGGAAAATGAATTTCCTTTTCCATTGTTTTTTCAAGTCAAAGTAAAACTGAATTTCATCTGATTGATGAGAATGATGGATAATGAAAGATTGTGTTTAATAAGAAATGTTATTCAATATGTTGTAAGATAACCTGCGGTCTCTGAATATTTTAATTATAGTTAAAATCAATATTTCTATTCTATTTTTACTTTTTCTCTCTTCAATATCAATAAATCTGTCTATGATCACTGCCACCCAAGAGAGTTAGTCAAGTGTCACGGGACACGATCATGTATTTTTATCTGTTTCATATGCATATACACATATATCCACGGTGATTCTATCAAAATATGAATGTTATTGTCAACGACAAAGGAACAAAAAAAGATAATAAAATTATGATTGAAAGTTATCGTTATTCAATAATCATAACTGCGCGATTATGCTATTTTATTGCTATTTCATCTTGGAATCATGGCGGGGCATTTATGCGTGTATAAATGAATTAATAATTCAAAGATACTCGCAACAATCCTGTGTATATAATAATGTATGATATCTAATAATTCATCATTATAAACCAAGGGCGTTGCCGCTTTCGCGTTCTTGAATGTTGCACGTTCTTTTTTTCTCAAATTATTTTCATCGTTGTAAATGAAGTATAACTTATGTTTTTAGCAAATTGTTGATTCTGTCTATAAGATGTAAATATTGTCGTATTAATATTATGAGAGAATATTTTTCTTTATTCACTTCTTCATTATTCTTCACAAAAATATATATACAAATAAATATTTTCGCGTCTTCTCGATGGAAATAGAAATGATTGAAACTTTTCTCCTCCAGAGTTTTCTGAATGGTGATGATTTGTTGATCCCTTGAAGCGCACTGTGACGAATGTAAAAACTTTTACGTGTTGGTTATCGTTTTTTCAGTTTGTGACTCTTCCGAGAGTATTCAGGTCGAAATTGTCATACACGTGTATGTCGGAATGGCCAGCGGTCATTTTCAAAACTTGATATTTCGTGAATAAACCACGATTTTAATCGAGGGTTTCTCCTCTGTTGTGCATAATGTAATTTATGTTTATGTATTTAATCTATTTTATTGTTGATCCATTAGTTCTAGAAAGTTCGATGTTTTCAAAGATATTCTCGAGGTATTAATGTTGAATTTTAACTCTAAAGTACTCAGGTGAAATTATCGAATATTTTGTACCGTTATTAGGAAACATTTGATGGTTTATGTATAACTGAGTTCCATAATTTGAATTATGAACATTTCCAATTGAGACCAGAATTTTTCAAATCTAAAAAAACATTATAATGAAGATCACGAAACCTTCACACCCATTGAGAAATTCATGAAGAAAGGGCTTTGGCGATGATAAAATGACGAAGCGGAGCAAATATAAAGACTTTGTTTCGATTTTTCAAGGGGCTTTCACTAATAATGTATATCACCGCATCCGTACTTACTCAATTCACCAACCATTAGAAAATAAGTTCTAATGACGCCAAAATAAGTTCGCCTACCTGGTTCACGAGTATTATTCTTTTGTTACATTCCATTGAGCAAGAAAACAAATTTCGTTCAAATTCAGTACAACGTTATTATTCAAAACGATTGGTAAATGCAAAAATGACAGGAAAGAAAAAGCAAATATAAAAACGCAAAACAGAACGATAAATAATCGTAGTCAACACGTTGAAATTCTGAGCAATATATTATAACCGACTCATACATTATAATACTGGATCAATAATAAATTCAGAAATGATTAACTTAATTGAAGAATTCAATCATATTGCTTTATTTTAATCGATTTGTCCATCTAAGTTCCTTTCCTATCTGATAATTGGCCATGAAGGTATTCTATTTGCTCGTCTGCAATATCATGAATTATATCCATGTCTTTTATTTCTTTGACATATAATTCTTGACATTGTCGTAGAAAATGATTTATTTCACCCTCCAATTCAACAACTCTACCACAAATTCCATCACGTTCACTGCGCAGTTCGAGTTCCCGTGTCTCCATATTGGCCAGTTTCCTTTCCAAAGATTTCTTCTCAGCCATTAATTCGTTATGTAAGTTACGTACCTTGGATAATTTTTTTTCGCATTGGGCCTCGCACTTTTTCACTTCCTTATCAGTTACTTTCTCCTCATCCTCGCGATCTCTATTAGCTTCAAGATTGATTAGATGAAGCGCTTCTTCTATCTGCCTCTTCAATGATTCACTCAATTGATTGTTCTCTCTGCAAAATGAATAATAAATGTATGAATGAGACATGAGATTTTCGTTCAGTATCCGATTGACTTACATTAATTTTTTGTGTAGGTCCACCACTTCGGGAAGTTTGGTGTGCTGTTTCTCGACGAAAGCTAGAGCATTTTCCAAATTTTGTATCATTGGTTTTTTACTCTGTATTGCTTTCTGAACAGTTGTCCTTTTTTCTTTCTTACTGTTACATTCTTCCTCAAGTCCTTGCAATCGTGATTTGATTAATTCCGGCTCCCTCACTACTTTCGCCTTCAATTGTTCAGTAATTTCTTCCAGTTTTTTAACTTCCGCGCGTTTTAATTGATTACGCTCGATATCTTGTTGACGCTTCTGTTCAACAGTTTTACAGTGAATATCCAATTTTTCTATCTCAACTTTCCTCTTTTCCATTTTATCTTTTATTATTTGACTTTCACGTTTTAATTTCTCGTGATCGGCTTTTTTCCTTGCGATTTCTGTAGCTTTTTTGTTTGTCACTTCGATAATTACTTGCTTCTTCTTGCGTAAATCATTGATATTTGGTCCCCTTATGAATACATCATCAATACGTTTTCGAATACTTCCCATCGCATTCCTTGCGTATAGAGTGAAATTTGCGATGAATTTCAAATGTTTCCGTGTCCGTTTGGGGCCAGGTGATGTTAAGTCATTTATAGAAAAGTCTTTGATGAAAATTTTATTTCCAATTACGAACATGGCTTCACGTAAGTTGATTAGACTGGCAACATTGGCATTTTCCGGATTAGTCACACGAAGAGCATTATTCTGATCCAATGTAGTCTATAGAGAAGGCAAAAAATATCAAATTATGAATATTATTACTCTGATACACAAACGCAATGATGGAGGGTCCATAATATTCATATAATACATGTAAATTATGATAGAATTCGTTGGATAATAATATTAGTTAGTGGAATTGTCATCAATTGCCTCATTAATCACCTGTACAATTATTGCATTAGTCAGATAAACAAAAATATCTGGATTGGCATAGTATTTCATTGTTTAATATTTTTCGAATATTCAATGCATCTTTTGAAAGCAACCAACGTTGGCGACGAAATTATAGCGTTCGAGTATATAAGCTCAGGTTTGAATTGATTTAAAAATGTTGGACGTGGGTTTTTTTAAATACACATTTTTAAAATCGCTCGTGATGATATCTCAATGAGGTATTTTTCATCGTATCAATATTTTGAATTATTTGTACATTAATTCATAATTTTTCTGATCAATCCACACAGAGCAGTAGTGGTCATTTGAGAATTACACTTTGAATAAAGCGCGCGAGAATGGTTGTGAGTGTTATCATTGACATACAATTTGTTAACCGATTAAGATAATACTTCTAAAAGTATATACTCCTATTTACCAGACACTTCATCAGTTTATTCTACTATGTTATGGTTGAACATGTAAGAAAGCGTCAAAAGAATAAAAATGTTTTTAGTCCTGTGCATGAGACTTTAACCTAAAAATTCAAACTACAATGAGATTTATAATTACTCGTTTTATAGCAGCAACATCAATATAAAATCGTTGAAAAAATTCTGTGATAATATTTATCATAAATGCTTCAGTTGGATTCCTCAAATCTTCTAGAGGTGCTGGAAGTTCCAATTCCAATAATATTGAATGAACACTTTCAGCTGTGACTGCCATTGTTTGATTTTCTCATCTGCTGAAAGACACAATTGATATTTCTACACAATATTCGGTTTTGCTTGAATTGTAAGTTGTTGCTTCTCTCTGTATTATTCGCGACTTATGTCAATGGAGATGTGCGTACGAAATTCGTTAAAATTCAAATTCACGTTCATAACCTCAACATGGTAACGTTAATTCAACCAATCAGCCAATGACAAATTTTCGCTTCGCACGCTCTATGCAAACGCCAGATGCCGTTTGACAAGTAAAGAAGTGCTGCCGCCTTAACAGAGTCAGATGGAAAAATGAAGTTGGAATTATGTTTTTACATTCTAATAAGTATTTATTAAATAGTCATTCCATTTTTGTGTGAGTGCGTGTGTGTATGGTGTTTTCACTTGTTCCAAAGAAAAATTAGCGAAATAAAAAGTTTGATGAGCCTATTGAGTCAATGAATAGCAATAAAATATGTTACTTCCTAGAAGTTTTATGCATCTAATTACAAAACGTAATCAAGTTCATATCTAATATATTGATTTTTGGGATCGTTCATTATGCGTGGATATCCGGCTACCAAAGCATCTTGTCCACCAATGTAGAGTGAATTGTAAATTTTCCAGTAGACATCGCGTACTTTTCTCGCTGGATGGAATAGACCCTGAAACCCGAATAATCAGCGTTGAATGCATATATGATCTCAAGTGCGAGAGGAACGAGAGTTTATAAAGAGTAGAATAAATATTTTTATACCTGTAGAGTGTACTGAAGTATTTTAATAGGTCCTAAAGCAACTCTTAGTCCATCAACAGCGTCCATGAACGCCTGAACCAGATGTGGTGATGTTTCGAAGACATTTGGCCATACGTGATTTAATAAATGAATTAATGCGTCTTCGCAACCAAACCCATAGACACCGAGTGCCATATGTTTAATTGCTGCGCAAGCCGTCTGCCTGTGTACTAAATCACGATCCATCAAAGCATCTTCAAGCAATGGACTCACTGCATAAATATAATCTTTTCCCATTTCACCAATGTATTCAAATAAAAACGACAAAGATTTCAAAACACCATTTTGAACGTTTAATTCTGGAACCCTGTATTCGTTCATGAGAGCTGGCAAAACAGTAAATGGACTGCAAGTTTCCGCTACAATGGCTATCGCAACAGTGGTGCAAACTCGATTTTGTCTCTCTTGAACTTTTAAATTATTGAGCAATGTCGCTAAAACATCGTGAGGCCCTATGGCTTTAGCGATATAACCGAAAGTATTGACTGTCGCACGTCTGATTGCTTTTTTATGCGCCTTAAGAAGTTCCAATAATTCAAAACATATCCTCATCCATTCTCGAGCTGAAACATATTCTGGACCGCGATCAGCTATTCTTCCAACGAGATCAATACAATTTTCTTGTACTTTCTCGTGTCGATTTTTCAAAATTGGCGTGAGACGTGGTAACAAATCTTTGATTGGAGGTGTCATTTTTGTCATTCCTATAACATTCACAATGGCTTTCAATGCGCCAAGAATACTACCCAATACTTCCGGATATTCTTCACCCAAATATTCATACAGAACAACACCCAGATGACCCATTAATTTTTCTTCTTGACATGTTTTCATTACAACGGCAATACGTGATATCAAATCTGCTGCCTGTTGTCGTACTTTTGCTGACTTGTTATTCAATCTCCATAAAATTGTACCACAAATTTGTGGTAAATATGCTTTTACACGTTTCCCCAATGTATTCACTATGGTACCGAAACCATTGAGCATCACAACGTCTTCTGTTGTTTGTTCTTGAAAAGCATACAAAATACCATCGATAAGTTGTTCCTCAAGACGTGAATCAACATCCGCTGCGCCCAGATTGCCCATAATTTTTTCAATTGTCTCCATCACCATCTTTCTGTATTGTTCATTTTCATCTTTCAAATCATCTACGACACGATTTATAATTTCCGATGCTCCGACTTTATTAGCAATTTCAACAGTTGTATCTACTAATTGTCTATAATTCCTCCGATCCAGTGCCATTCGGTGATTCCAAAAGTGTTTGAAGAAATGAGGCAATATTTCATCTTTAATATATTGTGCTTCAACACCGTCGGTACCGCAACATTGTTTCACAACTTTTAGAACAATTTTTTTCATTTCTTCATCTGGCGACTGAAATTCACGAATTAAAATCAACATCACTTCTCTGGTATAGTAATTAGCATATTCGGCGTCCATAAGTGGAATCAGATAACCAATCGCTTTGAGGAAAGCCGCTAAACCTTTACCACGATGTGTTCTGATACCTTTCCAAAGAGGTTTCAAAACGGAATCAAAGCTCTCAATACCATAGGGTGTTGCAGCTTCAGCGAGAGCCGCAATCGCTAATGCCGTAATTGTTCGAACTTTTTGTTGCTCGTCCACCAATCCATGTTCAATAATTTCAACAAGACTTTTTAGATGTGGTAAGATTGCACAACCCATAAGAATTGCAATTTGTTGAACAATCTTAATACCAGTATGTCGTGCTTGCCAAGATTTTTTGCTCCTACATACGGCTTTCAAGAATGGTAGTAGTGATGGGATTCCCAATGCGGATGCAACAACAGCAAAAGCCCGGGCTGTTGTATTTCTGACGTATTCGTCAATATTATCAATATCCGGACGCATAGTAGAGATCATGGTCGCCAAGCCTGCAGCTTTCGCTAAATTGGAAATAATTTCACGACCCTCAACTCGAGCGTAATAATCTTCATCGATCAATAACGGTTCAATTACAACAAGAATTTTGTGCACATAAGGACGCACCAAATCATCGAGTTTGTACAAGATACGATCAATCACTTTCACCAATAAATGACGTTCTTGATCTTCAAGTGTTGGAGACATAAGAAGTGGGAGTATTTGATTGAATAACGGTCCAGCACCGAATTCCCGGGCTTTATCAGTTATTTGCCTCAATGCTGCCTTTCTCATTGGTGGTGTACCATTCTTTATTTTCAATAATAGTTTCATAATCTTCCGTTCTTTTTGTTCTTCCGGACTCAGGGACTCTTCATCGACATCGACAAGCAATTTATCGAAATATTGTGCATCTTCAGGTTTCATGAATGGAAGATTGCCTTTTGGTTGGTTGTCAACAAATTTAGCACTTTTATCTTCAGTTTGAATAAAAAAACCTTGTGGTGTGCCGGCCATGGGTGTTGGTGTTGCTGTTAATTTTCGTGCTGGTGTTCTAATTGGTATATAACCAGCAGGCGGTTGTAGCACTTTGTAACCGGGTGGAAAAAGCGCGTCAAGTTCATCATCAGAGAGTGGACGATTACGTTCGTCAATTTCACGTTCCCATCGATAGGCCTGCAATTGCTCAGGCGTCATTGACATCAGATGACCAGGTGTAGGTGTTGCTAAACCCATGGCTTTGGGTCCAGTTGGTGTAACTGCGCTCGGTGTCATTATTGTCTGTTGATGAGGTGTTGTTAGGGGAGTGGCTGGTGTTTGTGGTGTCATTGAGCCAGGAGTTTGATTCGATGGTGTCTCATCCCATCGACTACGTCGTTTAGACGCTGAGGGTGTAGGCGTTTCTTGAATCAAGTCACCAGCAACGCGATCAGTTCTCGGTGTTTCAGCCCAACCGCTATTGTGTCCTGGTGTCTCGCGCTCTGTTTTTGGTGTTTCATCCCAGCGATTACGACGGCTGGATATGACTTTGTCTTGTGACGGCGTTTCACGGCCTGGAGTTACTGCGCCAGGTGTCGCATGACCTGGCGTTGCATCCCACATTCTGGTACTCACTCCAGGCGTAGCGCCTGGTGTTTCACCACCTTTTCCATGGCCCGGTGTCTCATCCCATCGAATAGCTGCCGGGGTAACCTATTTTATTGGTGGAAGATAGAATCTCATTTCACTGGGTATTTTGTATGAATTACGCTCACAAATTGTGTTGTACTTACATCGGCATTGTCCCATGATGTAGGTGTGGCTGCTAACACTGGTTTCTTTGCAGCTGGGGTGTCGTCAGTTTGATCCCAGCGACCACGCTTCTTCGGTGCCGGTTTTGGTTCACCATTTGCTTTCAGTGTTCCATCTTTTGCCTTCTCAACTATTTTTTTCCTCAACTAGAAAGGTGAAAAAAAGCAATGAATAAAAAGTAATGACTACTATATTTACCTTCTTCCCGTTCTCTTTTTAATTGTGCTACATACTTCTGTTTCCTCTCCTTTGAGCATCTGCTCACGCATGATATCAGTGAACCCACGGGAACCGACATCTGGTGTTTTACCACCTGTAACCACGAAACAAAAGTCACGCAAAGCGTAACAGTTATTCAAATTGTTTCAAATGATAGGTTAGTTAATTATTTATTATCTGTCCTCTATTTTTGACTTTTTTATTTCAATCATTTTATGAATTTGTTTTTATCTTCTGATATTCCTTTATTCCAGTTTGACTTTTTTTAGTTTGTGTATTCTAGCCCTCTTAGAGTACATCCACTTTTGTAATCCAAACTGACTACTGACTCTATACTCTCCACTTCCATCAGCGACTTTCTTTGGTTTTGCAATAGAATTCAGTGATTCGGTCATTTTGATCAATGCCAAAGTGAAACAAAAAACTATGAACGATAATGATTTTGCTGATTCTCAAGTAGAAGTGTCAGAGCTTGCGGCAGTAGTCATGGGGCATTTATAAATACGTACGTGATGGTTCATGGCCACAGGGAGCACTGTCCTGCTCATGTTCTTCCACATCGAAATATACTTTAGCCATCTAAAAATCAACTCATTCTCGTTATTAATAATATTGGGCATTCAAAAACACTCATTCTCATCACAAACTGTATAATGTATCATGGCACGCGGAAAGCTTGGAATGACTCGATGAAACTTTTCACCGCAACGTAATTTCTCGCTCCATCAGGATAAAATAATTATGATGGCGTAAATGAACTTCAGAATTACATAATGAAGATGAAACAAATCAAGAATTTGTAGAGAAAAGTGGAATGAAATGAGAATAATGGAAGTAGCTGTGAACTAGCATTTTTGCAAGCTTATAGAAAGTTCAATCGTGTCATTTCATCGGCAAGCTTTTGACGCGGCATATCTACTAGTCAATGTCGGTCATAACCTTCGACATAGCTTCCAGGGAAAGCGGATGATTCCAAATGAGTTGACCGTCACTAAGATTGGAAACAAAATTAGATACATTAGTATGTATTTCAGAATTATTCTCATTCATTCATCATTCATTCATTCCGATGTGAACTATAATTGGATAAATCCTCGTTACATATTCATATGAGTTTCATTTAATTTTCGGGGCTTTGGTCTTTCATATGTGAGCAAAAAATAACAATACATGAATTCTGGTCCGTAGAAAAAGTTCATTGAATTATCGAATTCGTTTACCTTCCAATATCTCATATGTTAATTCTATATGAATTAAAGCGAAATACAAACCTTCGGCAAATGGATCAACTCGCTCGGGCGAAATGATCATGCGTCGGCGCTTTTGTCGATATTCATCTTCACGATCAGCAATTGTGGGCCGTCGTCTATCTGCAAATGGGTCATATTCCTTTTCGCTCTGAGACAAAAAAAAACAAAAAGTATATAAATTTTATTACGAAAATCAAGTTGTTTCCATTCGGTCATGAAAATTGCTGTCCAAATGATTAATATTACCTGCGCCACGTCATTGAGTAAAGCAGCTGGTGCCGTAAATCCCGGTCTTTTATTTGTAGTGAATGCGCTGGGCTCAAAATCTTCATCCTGAAAATGAACGAGATATTTTGTTTAATAATTAAACAACATCAACCAATTTGGTAAATATCGGTATGTGGCAGAACGTTTAATGTTCCTCCTGTTCCTATTTTCCAACATTATACCTCAATCTCATCGTTCGCCGCGATCGATGTGACATAGCCCTCATATTTGTTGTTGGTTCCATCATATATATTTTGATCATAGAATCCTGTTTTTCCCAATCCAACCTGATCTTTTTCAGTTGCAGCACTTTGAATTTCCTTTTTCTTTGATTGAATCTCCCTGATTTGTGCTTCAATATCTGTGAATTATAAATAAGTAATAACATTTTTTTTTTCTGACAATGTGAAATTAGCTAACCTCACTAATTACAAAATTATTTTTGATGAATGAAGTTTGAGAATGAATTGCAAAACAATCTAAAGGATCATTCGTGGATTGAACAAATGAATTAATGAATGTAGCAGTTAATAATTGACGCATTTAACAATTTACATACTATAATATTAATTCAATTGCTATTAAATAACATCAAAATACCTTCATGAGTTCTCGGTATGGAGTCCATGATGTGTATAGTCGTCCCACCGAAAGAATGAACCTGAGAAAAATCTCGGCTACCCAGTGTGGCCAGATCCTGAGTAAAAAGTACCCCCACTTTCTGACTCTCTGCCGTTACGGAGCATCGAAAAGCATTGAAAACGGTCACAAAGTGGGAGAAATTTCTACTCAGGATCTGGCTGCACTGCCGGGCTACCTTCGGCTTTTTCCTCCTCCATCACACTTATGTGAAATTCCACCAATCCCGTTTCAGAATGGTTGAACTACGCAAGACGACTACGCCGAAAGGAAGTAGTTCCTTCAACACACTTTGCGCATGCGTAGTAACACCTATTCAGAGTTCATTCAAATTTCTACATGTGAATATTGAATTCAACTTCAAATGCTGTAATGCTATAATGTCCAATTTTTGTCTCGTCATTGCCAAAAACTATTCATCAACTGCTAAGTCAAATGTATTGAACTTTTTTTACGATTGGTCTGTATATTGTTGGAGTAATTGCGAATGGAAATCAATGTCAGCCATTATGAAATCGGTATCACCATTATGTGCCGGTATAGATTCTTTTTTTTTATTACATCATTATATATCTACAATAAGCAATTGAAATAAATGTTTAATATAAATAAACATTAATCTAGGATGAATTACATGAACAGACTTCATTTGATTATTGAATTACACTCGAAGCCATGACAGCAGGTGAGAATGATTCCATTGCCAAATAAGCAAATGAATCAATTCGAAAAGAATAGAAGACAAAAATAAAATTTTCCTCGAATGAGTAGAATTTTCTTTGAAATTATTATATTATATGCACAACGTCTTTTTGACCGTTCAAACATATTTGTACTAACTTTTAAACTTGTAGATTTTGGATATGCAGTGCACCACGCGTGTATACTATACTATGTAAATCGATCAATACACACATACGGTTCAGGTACAGATTTGTTCAGTTCTAACATAATGTGCAAGCTTGTAACGTTTCGTTAAAATTGCAACTCCTCAATATCTTCATTCCGACAATTTCCCATAAACATGCTCATTTGTGGTATTAAATATAAAAATTAAAATTTGCATAAATTGCATTTTGGATTGAGATAGTGCAATTATTATAATTTCGAAGAAAAAAACGATTTTCATCAATTTTTACATCGTTTAAGATAATGATAATTATAGTCGTAAGATAGTTTGGTAGATAGTTTTTGTTTAACCAATTTTCATTGCTACAATCTTTTATCTTTATTACTTATAGATCTTAGTTTGCGATCATATTCCTTACTTTTGAAGAAGGGAATGCGGAGAAACAATAATGAAACCGGCTGTCCAACACCAGATAAGAGAGAAGCCTTCTCTCTGCCAATACAGCGAATAGCAGAATCTGAGAGTGTTGGATATGAATAATCGCGGACACGGAATTCGAATATATGGATAATAAGGCAGGTATGTTAACTTAAGGAATGTGGGATTTGAATCAAGCGGAATATATATGGTAGATAAGTATATGTTGGGAACGCATGTCAAACACGACAATCTCAACAAGATGGTAAGCAATCTAAAGCAGTCGATAATACAGTTTTCTGAATAAAATTACCATTATTATCAAATGAACGTTGAGAAATTGGGTGTGCTCAGCCGAACTAAGTCCTGATACTCAGAACATCTAACCAAGATTTCAGCCGAACGCTCTGTCGATACTGTGTAACTCAGGATATGACGCCATTTTACTTAGTGTCATTTATATAGTATAGTCAATTCGATTTCGAAAATTCAAAAAATTCAAGCAAGTCGACAGATCTTGGAATAAATTTTATCTTAGCCAATATGAATATTATTTCAATAGAGGATGAAGACAATGATGTGAGTATTTTGTACGAGTATAAAGAAACCATATACAGAGTCGATGGGAACGAAAATTTTCATATGAAATTAATAAGTGGTAAGTAAAAAAGTGAGTAAAGTTGATTGTCATCATATTGTGAAATAACTTCCTCAGAATAATTTGACATCGTAGCTGGAGCATTATTTCGTGGGTTTATTCGAAAACCACCATAAAAATCATCTCCGAAAGCCACAATTAATTCTTCAATTCCATCTAACATGTTATTAATTCCTTTGAATGAGAAAAAAACAAACAAAATGAATTATCTATATATTGTATGGAAATATCTCCATATAAATAAATA
>JAPYZH010000779.1:0-26261 GCA_030523085.1 Meteorus colon | reverse complement strand
TTCTGGATGTCATTCCGAATCGAATGACACCTCGTTTGTATTTTTCCGAGAGCTTGCGCAGAATTTGACTAAAAAGGCACTTGTTGCCTAGACTATAGTCGCAAAAACATTATTATTTCGTGTGTGATAGCCGATGTTACGGGAAATAAGCTGCGGACACCCTGTGAATATATATCTATATAATATAGTATAGTATAATATTTTTGTGATGATTTATCACGCAATGGCTGTCGGGATACTTGATATATTAATTCACATATAGCTTTTTCATTAATCAACTGAAATAAATTTTAGTTACACTCCAATTGAGCATGTACATATATTGTGTTTTGTCTTAAAAAGAATAAAATGGCGTTACATCGACATGGGATTATATTATACCATGAAGCTGAAAAGGTATATCGTTACCTGATTACTTGACTGCCCTTGAACCTCACGCGGTTGCCTTCCACATGTATAGTAGAGTATTTTACCGTTGTGTTGTGTGCTCCTCCGCTCTTTTTCATTCGTGGAAAGCCCAGTTAGCACGAATATAAATATACATGTGGCTACACTGATTTGCTATGAACAGTCGCATGTGCCGGACTTATTGTGTCAGTAATTGTGCAGTAACGTATGTTTACATGTGTTTCCTGACCAAAACGAAAATTGCAATTAAATTCATGCGGAAAACATCCGTTCAACGTATCACATAGTTCAGAAGCCAGCCGTACTTATCGGAACAGTAAAATACACACTCATTAAATTCATTTCGATTGCTACATATATATATCAACGCACAATTTCCAAATATCTTTTCACAAATTGAATAATTAGACGATGATGCTCCACTAGAAAGACATTTTGTTCTGCAATTGACATATTACTAATTTCACCATTGCAAATTTTTCTCCATTTTGCTGGGGAAACAAATATTCGATAGCAATCTAATAATCAGATCCGTTTTATAAGTGCCAATTTATCTGACAAAAGTATTTTTTCCTTCAATATCTGCAGATGAATTCTCCGGAGCGTGAAATATACCGTGATCCAGATGTTATACGCGCTGATGACAGGCCCAACGAGATGGTTCACACAGATACGACAAAGAAAATGCTGTCAATCTTCAGACAGATGGAGGAAAAAGCAACAAAGGAAGATGTACCTGATGGGCCGAAGCCGTTGAAACGATTCACGCCACCACCCGAGGATAAATATGCTAAAAATACTGCCTCCGATTCAGAGGAAGAGGGTGATGAGGATAACGCTGAGTCTGGTGCTGATAGTGGTGGAGAGGAGCGTGATCCGAACTATGTTAGAGCCTCCGATAAGGTGAGACAGTTGCATACTAAATAAAGACATGTACATGAATAATTGTAACATGTAGAAATAATACGAGATAATGTTGATACTTTTCACTCTCAGGTAGAAGATGAATTTTTGAAGCATGCACAAAATGCCGCAAAAGCGAGAACACTGCGTGCAAAATTTGAGCAATGGGAGTCCAATGATGAGAAAATAGCTGGGCATAATGTTAGCACTGAGATAGAAATGGCGCAAACAGCATGTGGTGAACATACCAGTGTAGAATCTGCAAGAAGTCTTCGAGATCGATTCGAATCACTAGGCGCACAACCTCCTGAGGTACCGCGCATACAAAAATGCAAAGTCAACCGATTTGTGGTAAGTGATGAAAATGTATTTGAGAAATAACTAAATTATGGAATAAACCGATGCTGATAAAATCCTATTACATACTTTTAGTGTTGTATGAACATCATACATTCGATACGTTTGACCGTTTTATATGTTTTGATACATTTTGAGGCAGAATGAATTAATCAATCATTTAATCGCAGCTATTTTTATTGATTTTCATTCAATTTTATCAATCTTATATACATATAAATTTATATATTTACGTATATTGTGTGCATACATATGTTTTTGTAAATAATCAATTTTTGTTTTATCATGATTTCCATCTTTTGTTGTGCGCAATGCTATGCAGAATATGAATTCACGTTTCAATAGCATGTTATGTGGGTGCTTATCGGGGAATGCAATTTGATGTTATCAAATTTTCTTCAACATTGAGTTCCAAGTATTATATTTATTTATATAATAGGCCAGGCATTTGATTATAATAACTCTCTTGATTGCGAAACAAAGTGCTCGACTATGGCTGTCGCAGCATGAAAAATGAATAATTGCGTTAGTATCCGTCTCACCTAATTTTAGTTTTATTTTGTTTTTTTGTTCTGTTTTTGTTAACTTCATGTCATGTATTTTTCCTTACATTCTATTTATCAATAGTAATTGGTAATTATGTCATGAGTTTATTATATGTTTAGTGTTCGACCCTCATAATAATAGTAGATTCGGATCTTGTGTCTATGTTATAAACGATAAGAGCTCAAATAGTGCGAAGTAATGAAGGAATACTGTGAATAAAATACATGATTTTTTCGATTTTTTTCGATTGTTGGGGTGCAGTAATACCCGAAGATTCACCCGGATCAAGTTATTTGCCGGATGATGGTATCAATATAAGGCAAATCTAAGTGGCGATCATGCAGAAGAAGATATTATTTTGGTTACGAACATCACGTCCCCTACGATAATCCTCCCTGTTTAATTGCTGTTCTCATTATTATTATTATCATCACTATCATGATTGTTATTATTATTGTGTATTGCTGTTATTCACTAGCTATATCTCCATTCATATGAGAAATGGTCTAATTTCGTGATTGTTGAGTTTCTATGTCACACACTCATCACTTCAAATCTGAAGTATGACTCTTCATATATGATTTCTTTCAATTGAAGAATGGTTGTCCTGTCGAGGTTGCCATATGTGGAAGCGGAGATAGTTAAACATATTCTAATATAGATTCTTTATATTGTTCCTAAAAAAGGACACGATTATCTGTTTGCACCTGGCCGATTTTTCTATCGTTCGCGATTGTTTCCGCTACTTGATACTCGTTTCAAATCCAACGAAATAGATTTTTGTTCTGCTGTATGATCATTATATCGCTGTCTCCTCTTCTTTTCATTCAACAATATGAAGAGCGTAAAATTTTATTGAAATTAAGATGAACATTTTCGCATTTCAATAATAGAGTTATGATAAAGGAAACCACAATAGAGGCTAATTCTCGTTGATAATAATAGAAAATGAATATGTTCCATGGCAACAAATAGCTAAGAGTTATATGTTTTTTTGATAAATGTCTTTTCTCGTGTTTCCAATACTGGCGCTGGATTATTGGAATGGAATGTGAAAATAGGCAGAATCATATGAGTATGTTCAACATTATGAATTATATAACAAATAAAAAATATGGATATGACATGTTATAATGAAATGATGTGCATTCATAAGAAAAGAGTTTTATTTCAGCACGATATTTAACTGACACATGTTTCACCATTAATGGAGCACACATACTTTACAAATAAGCAATACTACTTCAAAAGCTATAAAAATGTATCCTTCTCGCAGATATGTCATGAATTTCGAGTACTTTATAACTTCGGCAACAAAAAGCAACTGTATGCTTATGGACATATTAGTATTGAGAAATCTTTGGTCATGTACGAAGTCATGACACTGTATTTTATCATTTTTCACACTGCAATTAATTGGATTCAATTATAATAATGTTTTTGCGCTGGCAGCTGGCAATTGGATACGGAAATGCGTGTAAAGAGGTTCTGGGAATGATGCTGATATATGAATAGTATGTAGTAATTATTGTGTCAATTTCAATGAATGTGAATGATTCTGTATTCTCCGATTCTCACAATATTATTGATATACAATGTTCATAACATGTACGCTAACTTGGTGACTCAAGCGGAATCTGTTTGTCGTTATATTTGATGATGTACGAAAATGATGATGAAACGGTCAAATGCTGTCAGAAATTTGCATACAAATATATTTCAAATACTTTGAATTTCACTTATAAAATTTAATGTATGGTATTCCTACAACGAATTAGGAGCATCAAACTTTAGCAATGGATACCTGCGTTACCTGTCACAAGAAGGTGTATCCACTGGAAAAAGTTGAGACAAATAAAAAAATTTTTCATAAACATTGTTTCCGATGTTTACAATGCAACTGCGTTCTGAGGTAATTTCTTCGGGATAAAATCATGTTGGAGATTATTCGCTCTCATAGCTGTTATTCTTTTATTTATTTTTAGAATGGATACATTCACACTGAATAATGGAAAACTTTATTGCATCCCGCATTTTAAACAACTGTTCATTGCACGTGGAAATTATGATGAAGGTTTTGGTGCGGATCCACATAAAAACAAGTGGGGTAGTAATGCAAACCCGGGATCCAGTACTGAAGTCATGCCAATCATTATTACAGATACTGGAACAAGCCAAATGATCAATCATGATTGAAAAACCACTTTTTTTTTCTTTTTTTTCTTTTTTCTTTTTTTTTTTTTTTATTAAAAGAATTAGTTTGTAATATTAATCGCAATTCGGAGAACGGTAGAGCACGTTCATCTCAATATTGCTATTCGTCAGTAAATGATTGGAGATATATCCAATATGACTCATCAATGTCAAAAAGATAAAATAAATGATGTAATTAGATCTGAAATTCCGTCAAATGCATTTTTCCGACTGTATTATTAACGCCTAAGATGATAATGTCATTAGAACAAAATTTAAACCATGTATATGATCGAAATGCCAATAAAGCTATTTCTACTTCATTAATCATTTTTATCCAGTAATGGTTTCATACATGCTGTATGTACGATGATTCTTCATTAATGAGCACGAATCTTTTTTTTTTTCACGATAAAACTATTCTATTGAAATCAATTTGGTTTATGATGCTGAAAGTATGATGAAGATAGAGATATCAATTATTTTGCATTGGTGTACTGCATTTTCAACAAAATTCAATATCATGTATTTTATCACATAAGTTTATACTACTCTATACGTTGAATGTGATTGATACTGGAGAAATAATAATAATAATTTACATTATTATAGATAGTTGTGTTACAATATACTTGGGTGCAATTTTTCGAAATTATAGATTCAAATGGTTCTGCATTTCACATTTATTTTCAAACTATTGAGCCCAATTATGCATTCGATTATGAGGTGATGAGAGGTATGAAAATTTTCAGCTATGATTAACAAAATTTTTTAAATTTCCCGCTCACAAGATCATGTCAATATATAGATAAAAGAAACTGAAATTTGACGACATATATATATGTCTGTATATCAGACTTGAGTGCGTGGTGTCGACAGGAATAATTACTCATCTTTTTTGTCTATGCATTGAAGAAAATATATTTACCCAAGCGTTGTTAAAGAAACATGTCTAATTATCATATGGAAATTTGTATTGATTCCATAGAGTCAGCCAAGAATGCAATTGAAGGTGGTGCAACTCGTTTAGAAGTATGTTCGGCATTATCTGAAGGTGGTTTGACGCCCAGTCCAGGTTTATGCAAGTACTTAAAAACTCATTCAATTGTACCGCTTTATGCAATGATTAGAATTAGACATGGGAATTTCACCTATACACAAGAGGAAGTGAATGCAATGCTGTACGATTTATTAATTTTACGAAATATTGGGGTGAATGGCTTTGTTTTTGGAGCATTGAATTCTAATGGCACTATTGATACGGAGACTTGCAAGAAAATAATTTCAGCAGCAAAACCAATTCCTGTTACATTTCATCGAGCGTTTGACGAAACCAACAATCCATTTCAGGCGCTCGAAGAGATTATTGGCCTTGATTTCACACGAATCTTAACATCAGGACAGCAAAATACAGCCCTGGAAGGCATACAGCTAATCTCTGAGTTAGTTGTAACAGCAAATAATCGAATAATTGTCATGCCAGGATGTGGGATTTCACCTGACAATATTGATTTGATTAGAAAAAAATCAGGAGCACGAGAATTCCATGCATCAGCGAGGATGTATGTTACTGACACACAAAACAATACTTCGAATATCGAAGATGGGAGTAAATTGGCACCAATCAGTACAAACTCTATGGCAATAACGTCAAAGACATTGGTTGAACGCATGATAAATATTATGAAAAACTGACAATTCCCGTGATTCGAGTGAGTTGATCAACTGAGATTGTAATTTAATTATTATTATAAAAGATTATATTGACACACTGTGTGATATATTTTGTTCATCGTTCCTATACATTTCGGAATATATATTCTTTCGCTATATATCAGAATGAGTGGTCCATACGGATAATTGATTTATGGCTAATGCATAATATAGTGATCTAAAATATATGAATTCCTCTGCTTATTGTTACTGTACAACAGGAGGATTTTTGTATGACACATATATTGTCATAGGTATATTACATTTTTATTATATGGCATTCATATATGATCATTGACTTTTTTATTCTCGAAAATAACAACACTATTTGATATGCTATAATTTCATATCACCATAACATTGCGTCACATTTAATATTAATTGATATATGAACAATGTGGATACTGCAGTCCTTAACTACACGAAAAATGTATGATATTTTTGGTGGAAACTGATAGGGGGGGAAAAAAAAATAATTCAAAACGAGTCCGTTATCGGCGCCAAATGTGGGGGGACAAAAAAAACGCGGTCAACTGGTTGACATGAATCTACCAATCTCATTGATCTGAAACAAAATTCGAAAATTCATTCTCAATCGGGGAGAGTATCGTTATGATCGGTACTTCACAGAAAAAGCGAAATTCTTTTTCTGCAAAATAGCAGCAGTTCGAAAAAACACATCATCATTCTCGTAATATTTTCCATACATTTTTTTAAAATAGTGAAAATTAATGTTTGGGAATAACCGAGGTAAGGATGATTGGGCGATGTACTGAAGGTTCATGCTGAATTTGAAGTTAATTAGTTTGATAGGATTTGCGATATCATGTCAACCAATTTGAAAAAGTGATTTCGAGTAAAACGCGTTTAAAGTTTGGAGCTGTTTCGGTGCGTCACAGTTGTCGCATCACTAAAATTTTTATGAATCCGAAAATATTTTGAATTTTTGAATTAAATTTGAAGGATATATATTATGAAAAATTGAAACGTTAGGAATATGCAAACTAAAAATCGATTCACTAAAAATTTGAAAGTAGAATTCCTCCTTAAGTACGCAGTTGGAAAAAATCGCTTAATCTCATGTTCACAGGAAAAGAAGTAGTTATGTGGCGGGATCTTTGCGGACGGATCTCTTATGTGAATGTAAAAATATTTCTTCATGTCTCTGCGAGCGCATATATATGCAAAGGTAGTGGTATATGCCTATATGGTAGTAGGGAGCAGTGAAAGCCGCTGACGTCCACAAGACCTGTTATTGTCCTAATTGTTGAGACATGATTCCTACTGGTTCACGGATGCTCAGGGTTCGAGATGAATCGGTTTTGAAACACCCGTAGGTAATCATTACCTTTAAGAATATTTTCGAGTCGAAAAAAAATATATTTTTGAAGACTTGTTCATCAAAATGAATTGAAACCCATTGAAATTCAGTTTGACATATAATTTCTGCAGTTGTATATATGTAATAGTTGATTTGACATACATAAAAAAACCAATATTTAATTGAAACATCGAATAGGTCAATAAAGAACTGATTTTGTATGTGATTTTGTATGTCTATCATGCGGTATAATGCATGCTATTTTGCAACAGCAGTAAATTCCGGGAAAGACTGAATGTTATGGCATAGTTTTTTCGTCAGCGAATTTAATGCCAAATTATTTAATTGAACCCGCATTGGGTGGACTTTTGTTTATACATACAAGGTCTTAGTTACGATGCCCTCTTCAATAACTCATTAATCTCTTGTCGATTATACTCTCGCATATGGGAAGAGGAGTTGTGGAGGAACTGCTGTAGATAGTAGAATTTCAACCAGTTTCTTACACGCACAGAAAGTTGAGGTGTTGCGGCAATACCATGGATTACTTAGCGGTAATATGTGATCTGTCTGAATAATGTGAACAGCCAATATGGGTACAATTTTCAGACTAATTATCGTTACTACTTCTGACAGTTTAATTTCTAAAGGTGATTTTTTTGTGGGTACATGCATGAAAATTGGATAATATAACTTTCAACAACAAACTGCTTCACTGTCTTTGACATGGGAACTGAACTACCATCAAATTTGACCGTGACCACGTGTTCACCGAAGTATGTCAGGCAGCAATGAAAAATTCTCCATACGAAAATCCACTGTCTCTGATCATCTTTCTCGCAAACATCTTATCCAATGTTTACGGCTGAAAATTTTGACTTGGCTCAAATATATGTATAACATGCACTTACATTCACGTTGGATGTGCAACATGATTGCATATATGAATCAATGCCATAAAATATTTTTTGCAATACGTATGTTTATACACTTGTGTACATTGATCAGTCATTTTATTACGTCACTGATCGTGCATATAGTTGCTTATTATGCAATGATATAAGTGGAGAAAGTATCGACCATTGTATTTGCCACGGTTGTGATGGCGGCCATATGTACACATAGATACCAAGTCTAACATCAAAATTCTGAAATGAAATCGTATTAATTCACTTAAATACTGGTTCTAAATTGTCGATATAATTCGGATGTAGGTGCATAATTATTATATCTACATGGATAACAATACTCGTTACAATAATGAAGCATCTTATACAAATCTATTCCACATGTGTATCTATGAGAATTTGATAAGAGTAAAATAAATGTATGCATTTTCAGCAATAGTATATATAAAATTAAATGCCCATGAATGTATGTTAGAATACATCCATGCAATGATTATCTCATTATTTGTGAATGGACAATCGAGTTGGGTAGAAGTTTATCTGTAATGGACAATGATATCATGTGCATATTACATATTAACGAACAAAATATTGTTACACTCTCAGTAATAACGTACGTATAGTACATAATTTTGTATAGTAGTGCTCCGGCTCCATTGTAGACGGTTTAGTAGAGGTTCAGATTTCAAACATGTTAACTTATCAGTTAAAAATAGTATATAAGTTCTCGCTTGTACGACAATAAATTGATGAGTCAAGTCATGGCTGAGATATATGTGAATGAGATGATTGAATTAATAACTAACATATTTAAATACGTAAACAAAACTATATGATATCTAAAAACTTTATTAAAACTGAGATAAATATTTGATATTTCAAATGATTTTGCCTACAAAAGACTTGCATCTAATTATTGTACGGATTTTCCGAATGTGTAACTTCATATGTTATAATGTAAATATTTCGAACGCAATCATATATCAACATATATACATATAATCATTGGTTATACTGACAATTCTCAACATTTATGTTATATGATGCTTCTCCTTCACCTTTTCAACCTATTTGTCTAATCGAATGGTATGTAAAAAGAAAACAAAAAAATGTGAAGAAACTGAATAGAAGAGACAAGACTGAAGGCTGAAGCAATATTACGCATGTATGTGATCTTTTGTGATGTTATACCTGGAAATAGATAAAAAATGGGATGGTTATTGAGATATCATTGTGATTTACGTTAGTGGTCATGATGTTTACATACGTACGCACATATTGTATATGATCATTGAGATCATATATATATATATAAGTTGATACATTCCCCTCAGGTATAGAGTCCGAGGCTATTACAACATGTACTTTTCTCTCCATGAAAAGAGAGAAGATATCTATGTCCAGCATATATATTTTTAACTGTATATGAATGTATTGGATATACATGCTATATGAATCCGTATATACTCTGATGTAATATAACTACGTTATTCAGATATCAAAATCATACATTACTTCAATAATTAAATAAATACGTATTCAAAAATGTCGAACTTTCACTTTCATATAGTGTACCGTTTGCCAGGAGATATTTATTTGTATATGAGTATAAAACTCCTACAATATAATGGAAATATAGTTTATTCTTGAAAAAAGTTGGATTGTAGATAGAGCTAGCAAAAAATCGATAGACGTGCAGGTATATTTGTGAATTTATTCCAAAGGAAGATGGATGTGCTGCTGTGGAAGGATTAAGAATGTAATCGAAGTACAAATTGAAAATAAATATGTGGAATAATTGTAACGAATACATATATGCGTCCAATGTATAATATTTTGATTCTAAAATATCATCATGTGCAGAGAAAAAAAAAAAGGAATCGAGGGTCAGTGCAATTAAGATGAAATGGAATATAATGAAAGGAAAAAACAAAAGAATAGTGGGGACAAAACAAGTCGCAGGTGCTGTGGTGAAGATGGAGGTGGGTTTGAACGCATGACTTAGCGCGACCATCGCGCGCTGTCGAGCACTGCTGACTGCTGAGTACTTGCAGGCGCTGTCAAGTGTTGTTGAGTCTCATAAAACGATTTACAGGTCGATCAGTCTTGCGGCAAGAGTCGAAAGTTGTAGTCGTAGTGAGCCGAACAAGTTATATGCCATTGAGAGAAGGACATTACGTGTACTATATGTGCAATAATCATATTAGAAACGTCAACTCATTCGTCTCATGCACAATTAGTTCATATATTGGTTGTTGTGTTACCATAATGTGTATTCTGTGATTATAATTCATATTTTGTTCATGGTAGTGGTGATAAACGATTGTGTCCAAAAAATCGCCACTCCATTGATGAGGCGCGCGTATTGTTGCGCGCTGGAACAGCTTCAAATAATAACGGAGGAACTCTCACCACACACGGTGTGTATTAATATATATATATACACTTCCATATAATGAAATCTGAAGGTTCTGTCGAGTTTGTTTCATTTCCTCTAAATTATGCATCTGACTTATAAGGAAATATCAAAATGACTTTTTGAATCATACACAAATATTCGCATCTAGTAATATCACAGTATATATATTATCATAGATAATTCGTTTATATTGAAGACATTCTAGTGTTATTATTACATTTGACAGAATGTATAGATCATTAAGTTACGGATTATTTATTGAGAGTGGGGTGCAGGATGGTCTGAATACTCATTATGTACCAAGTAAAAATGGCCGATCGTATACTCAGTGTATAGTAAAAGATATATATATATATATATATATATATATATATATATAGTGGGCATTTGTGTTTGCAAATATGTAAATAGTACATCGCTGATGTCTTGTAATAGGTACCATATTTTGCACAGACAAGAACATGAATTAATTGACCTGCCAATACAATTTTAACATATAATTACAACGTATACATAAGTTGGAATTGAATTGAACTGTCAATTAAAATATGAAAATCATATCAGCCTGCGATTAATGCGGTAATAACAAATATAAAGAGGGCCGTGACACTTACATCCTCGAGTCTTTACTTTCTAACTTGATTGCAGTAGAAAATGCGAGTGTAAGTCCTCTGGACAGTAGCCCATAACGTTGCATTTTCCGTTCGATGATTTTGATTGTACGATGAAAAAGGAGCATTATTTCATTCGAATTGATCAATAGCACGAAATACACAATTATCTTTCATGACGAGATAACAGTTGAATGGATTCGATTGTTTATTGGGCACAAGTTTTCTCTTAATTGTAAATAACCATCAAAAGATGGTTCATAGTATTTTTACATACATGAGAGTGTCACTTATTTAATTATGATAACAGGCAGACGCACTCAGTATATATGTTGATCTGATTGTACGCTTGATATTATTGCTCATGAATATTATGTTCGCAGGCAAAATAAATAAAACGAAAGAGTTGATGGCCATGGCCCACAAGTATATATATACTGCGCCAGAACAAGCAATGATTTTTCTATGCACATACGTCTGACGATCAATGCATTCATCATCAGGGTGGACAATTTTATCTTGCGCAATACACGCATAAGCGTATTGGAATTCGGTTTTCGAATACCAAATTTTGTTACTTATAACACGTATTCACCTTTAATATGTCACATCGTTGTGCAACCAAAATGAAGCCTTCTGCTGACATCGATAATATTATAATATTATATTTTAGTTATGAATCTATTTTAGCTATTACACTACGCATCCAAATTTATTATTCAAAACTCGTTTACTACAAGTGCGTAATCAATACATGTAAAAGTGTATCAAATAACATTATAATATGGAGAAGCTCAGTTGGATGGTGACAATGCCCGTACCGTAAAATACCACTAGTATTAGTAACCAATTATTGAGAACAATAGTATAATTTTGACATTTTGAAAACAGTCTTCTTGTCAATGTCACAATCATCTTTTAACTTGGGATATTTACAGAAAATGTGAATATTACAAATTTGCGGCAACTTCGATGTCGACCTTGAACTAAACACGATATTCTTGATCTCAAGTTTTACCTCCAACTCATTCCTCGATTTAAATTGAATATGCAAACTCATCGTTGAGGATAAAATATTCATTGAAAATAAAAAAATACCGTCGCGATTATATTTCTTCCTGCTTATATACACAAATACATGGATGAGTCGACTTGTGTAGAATAATATTTATGAGGAATATGATGAAAAAAAAGTTGGCATATTCATCAGGGTTAATTTATAATTTTGTTCGTTTAATCTCATACATTTTTCAAGTAAAAATAATAAGCGAATTGGAGAAAAAAATGAGCAATATGCTTATAAATTTTTCCACCTATAGTTTATATCACTTGTTCGAGAGAAAAGTGATACAATTCGAAAGGGGTGAATCAATTTGTGTCCCCCAATGTAGGTTTCAATTTCAGGAGGCAATGATAGAAAATCACGTCGAGAGTTGTATTACTATTTTTTTTTGTTATCCAACTCCAACATGCATGTATATGAAATGTATAAGGGTAATGTGCTGAGTTTCGACACACCAAAAACTTATTTAAACTTTAATCGATCACCATCATTACGTGTCAATACGCTTCTTTATATTTTTTTTTTAATGCTCGATTTGTGCGCTTTTCATGATAGTTTATGTAGTACACTCGGTGCGTTGTTCAACGATGAAACCATTCAGCGTCAGCGAAAAGAAAGTTATAGACTTACGTAATATTAGCCACCAAACTTCCACCATTGATATTCGGTTTCTACATATAGCATGCGCAATTCACTCTATATCGTCATTTACAACTAAATGAGTGACGGGTAATATATGGATGTTACTTATATATTAATGTTAATTTGCTCATATAATTATATCGTTCGTGTTGATACCGTATCAATTCATTGAAAGATGAATTGAAATATATATGTAGTGTTGTTTACATGAATCATGAATTTATATTTCTGAATTTCGAGTAAGAATTTATTTTAATTTGCATTAGCAGGAAGATTGCGCCGGGCGGTGAATTGATTGATTTATCTGCAAGTGCTGCACAAATTATGGAATCAAATATGGAGAATAATTTAGTTGCGCCGAGTGCTATTCTGGCAACACCGGGCCTGAATAATCCTTCATGGAATCGTCAACAAGCTGTTAGTGTACGGCACGCTTTCAAAACGTATGGAAGTAGCAAAAATCCGAATCATGTAATACAAAATTTGAATATGACAGTGGCTAAAGGATCGATGTAAGTTGAAATATAAGAATTATGATTAAAAAGTGGCATTCAAAGTGATTTGAGATGAATGCTCTTTGAATGCTCCTGAATGCTATCAAATATTCTAAATGCGATACTGATATTTGGCTTTGACTATGAAATAATTCGTTTCAAATGCTACCTTCTAATTAGAACATGCTATATGGCAGAAATATCTTTTGTTCATGAATATACATACAATATCCCACATTGGCAGAAAATTTTTGGTAGTGCTGAAAAAATTATGCGGATTAACAGCATTCAATCCTGCTAAATCGTTCTTTTGTCAACGCAATTGGTATTTTGATACTTGGGGACGCTAATGCTATATTTGTATATACAGCGATACAATGTCGTTTTCCACACAGATATGGTCTTTTGGGAGCAAGCGGTTGCGGTAAAACTACATTACTCTCTTGTATCGTTGGGAGACGACGTCTCAATTCTGGTGAAATATGGGTACTGGGTGGTAAGCCCGGGACAAAAGGTTCCGGAGTGCCGGGAAAGAGGGTTGGATATATGCCACAAGAAATAGCTCTCTATGGTGAATTTACTATTCGTGAAACGATGATGTACTTTGGGTGGATATTCGGTATGGACACTGCAGAAATAGTTGAAAGATTGCGCTTCCTGTTACAATTTTTGGATCTACCTTCGCAAAATCGCCTTGTCAAAAATCTCAGGTAAACAGCATATATTGGCTTGGAAGAGGAGGAAAAAACCAAAATAATAATAAGAAAAACACAAAGTGCTATCAATAATTAAATTGTATGCAATATTGGTTTTTCATTCTACTTATATAATTGCAGTGGTGGTCAGCAGAGACGCGTGTCCTTTGCCGTGGCGCTTATGCATGATCCTGAACTTTTGATTCTTGATGAACCGACAGTGGGTGTAGATCCACTACTTCGTCAAAGGTACATTTTTCATGAATTAGTAGAGTGCACGTGAGTAGTTGAAGATGCTGAAAGAAATACCTGTTGAAAACGATGCATTGTCACAGAACAAATATTTATTGGTATTATATATGTAGTCAGAAACTACTTTACACGAGATATGATACCGGTGATTATGCATTGATATAATGGGTCAATGACGAAGCAAAAAAAATGAGCATGGGGAATGGGAATTTTTTTATGTGTAACCCTCACATCATGAATTGTTGAATTTACTGTTGTTAAACAAAAGTATAAATTATTCGCAGTATTTGGAATCATTTAGTCCAAATAACAAAAGATGGAAATAAAACTGTCATTATTACAACACACTATATCGAGGAAGCACGTCAAGCACATACGGTAATGGAGCTTTATTCTAAATTTACAATTCATATACGTGTTTAGACATCTTCGATAGTTATTTTTCATAGAAATATGTTTATTACCATTGTGTACAGATTGGTCTCATGAGGAGTGGAAGACTACTCGCTGAAGAATCACCCCGAGCTCTTTTAACAATGTACAACTGTCCATCTTTAGAAGAGGTGTTTCTCAAACTGTCCCGGAAACAAGGACAAAGCGCGCATCTCACATCTGAACTGAATATATCGAATAATATTAGCTTGGTAAGACCTCAATTTTCTATGATCCAGAACACATATCTCTATGTGTATCACTGTTCCGAAATATCAAGGGACATCGCGTCCATAAAATGGAAGTATTGTTCAATTATAATAATATTGCTGTGGCATTTTCACGTAGGCATCGTTGAATTGGGGAAAGAAAGATGAGCCAGTTTATGTGACTGAAGAGTCTGGTGTTGTCGGTCTCAATTTTCACCAGAGTAAGGAGGTGCTCATTCATGACACGACGAATGGCGTTGGTAGCCATTATGATGTAAGTTAATTAAAGTATTGAGTATATATATTTATATATATTTTTAAAATCATTGAGTTTGAAGAAAGAATGTTTTTTTTATTCACTCCATAAGCTAAATGGGAAACCATTGTCGAATGGTGGTGGTAGTGGAAAGAGTAACACGACTGGAACATGGAACGATTGCAATTTGTCAGATTGCTTCGATTTTACAAGTACAGGAAAAATAAAGGCCTTATTACAGAAAAATTTTCTACGCATGTGGAGGAATGTAGGGTATGTACGAATAGCATTCATTAGTAAAATATTGTTGCATATTTATTGAATACTATGAATCTAATAACGAAAATTATGTTTTATTGAAGTGTTATGCTGTTTATTTTCGCATTACCTGTAATGCAAGTAATTCTATTTTGTCTTGCGATTGGGCGTGATCCAACAGGCCTCAAATTAGCTATTGTAAATCATGAGATGGATTGGGCGAATAAATTTTGTCCAGTGGCACAAAATTGTTCATTCACCAATCTAAGTTGTCGTTATTTGAATTTTCTCGACAACGAAACGATGATCAAGGTACAATTATTTTTCCTAATATATTAATATAACATTATAATATTTAGCAGATTTAAGTTGAGCCGCTTCGATAAGTTCCTCAATATGACCACTATTTTCTTATGGAATTCCTGGGAGAGGAAAGTTCGAATTCAATAATAAACAAAAGATAAAACAAAATAATTATTTTCACGACGATGAACATTAGTATAAATTTTCCTTTTCATTTGAATTTATTCATAGGAATATCAATTAATACAGTTTGAACTATATGAACTTTCATTCGTAATAGGATCCACACCCGCAATTTTTTGATTATCTGTGAACAAAAGTGTGCACCTCAATCGCTATACCGTTATGGAGTCTGATAATTATATTAACATGAATTGTCATCATAAATGAAGAGAATAAGTTTTTGTTTCGGTTGAGATGGATGATCGAAATTTCACCAAAGTCATATCTAAAAATACTATTAGTGTTGATAAAAAATTCTATCAGCTACATGATTTTTTTTTGTCAAAACTAATAATGTCTCTCGTTATGCGCAAATTCTAGAAATTACTTGACATAAACATAATAATAGATCAATTCGCGGTTCTATTTCGGAATCCTATATGAAAGAAGATAGAAGAACGGCCTAAATTGATATCTGAAGGGCAATATTCTAACTAAGCAGGGAAGTATTGAATACAGTAGGGAGCTTCTTCGGGATGATGATTCACAAAAGTTCGATTAGTGACATAGACGATATACAACTCAAAAGAATCATGCAAAAGTGTTATTATTAGCTCGATATATAAACTTTTAAAAAAAGAGAACATGCATCAGAAAAATAATGATAAATAACGCTACACACGTCCGATATGAAATTATCCCTACAAATTCAACTCTTACTTTGTAATTGAAACAGTCGTATATAACGATATCATCACAGATCAAATGATAAAAATATATGATACTTATATTTTTTATTGTGAGTAATGATATGCATGAACATCGAATCTTCATCCCGTTTTCATCTCTTCATGCATGATAATGCATGAATTTTTTATTATTATTATTATTATTATTATTATTATTATTATTATTATTATTATTATTATTATTATTATTATTATTATTATTATTATTATTATTATTATTATTTCATTATATTGTATTCATGTCATTTTTAGCAATATTATGAGACACCAGAACTTGCTATGGAAGCAGTCAGGCGAGGTAATGCATGGGGTACATTATATTTTACCGAAAACTTTACAGACGCTTTGCTGGCTCGAATGGCATTGGGTCGTGAGGCTGACGAAGAAACACTTGATCAGAGTGAAATTCGTGTATGGTTGGATATGTCCAGTAAGTACTAGTGCAGTGATCTTCCGAATCGTGTATTTAACATGTAAATGTATAGATTCATGTTCACTATCTTTTCAGATCAGCAAATTGGTTTGATGTTGGCGCGTAATTTGCAATATTCATACAGAGATTTTGCGAAGGATTTGCTTGCAAAGTGCAAACAGAATACCAAATTGGCAGACGTACCAATTCAATTCTTAGACCCTATTTATGGATCTAATGACCCAAGTTTCACAGATTTCGTAGCGCCTGGCGTTATCCTGACGTAATTATATGATAAGATATATCATATGGTACTATGTAAAATATATATCATTTGACACCTTCAAATTTCCATTCATTTCAGGATTGTTTTTTTTCTGGCGGTTGCCCTCACTTCGTCTGCTTTGATAATAGAACGAATGGAAGGTTTGCTCGATAGAAGTTGGGTTGCTGGCGTATCACCTGGTGAAATTCTCTTTTCTCACGTTGTTACACAATTTGTTGTGATGTGTGGCCAAACTGCACTCGTACTTATATTCATGATTCTTGTATTTGGTGTTGAGTGTAATGGTGATATCGGCTGGGTAATAATCCTCACTATTCTACAGGGTCTTTGTGGTATGTGCTTCGGTGAGTCTACATATATCATATTATAGCAATTGATGTCAAGATACGTGCTACAAACATCGATTGGAATTATTACATAATAATAATAATATTCACAGGATTTGTTATTTCGGCAATATGTGAGCTTGAGAGGAATGCTATCCAGCTGGCATTGGGAAGCTTCTATCCCACCTTATTACTCAGTGGTGAGTGTTTTTATCTTCTTCATATATGTATATGTAACGAACGTGATTATTCGGAAGGATTAGAGTCCGTACATGAAATCAAATAGAATTTAAATATTTGCCTATAAGATATTTATTAGAAATAAGAGGAAAGAGTCTCTACGTGTTCACATGTGAATCAACAATATAGATAGCTTCGTATCGTATGGAATGTGAGTACCTGAACGTGAGACAACGCGTGCGAATGTTAGGCGAAGGAATACGTGACGGGGCTAAATAGACTCCGCGTATTAGCCTAAATCATTATCGCCCTCCTAGATGAAAATTGTCGCAACGCATACAGTTTTCAACTGGGCGTTGCGACAGTTTTGATCTAAGAGTGCGATACGGTTCGGAGATCACCGTTATCAAGCGGACCCGAACATATGTATATTATATGTCTCTATTTGGTTTTTATTGTATTATAGGTGTCATATGGCCAGTAGAAGGGATGCCAACGGTATTGCGATTCATTTCTCATGGTTTACCGTTGACTATGGCTACTACCTCATTACGTTCAATGTTAACTAGAGGATGGTCGATTTCTGAACCTGATGTATACAATGGATTCATTTCAACTATTATTTGGATTGCCGTATTCCTCACGATAAGCATGCTCGTTCTCAAATTCAAGCGTGGTTGATCGCTCATATAACCATAATTGTGTTTATCGGCCAAGTACATAATTTAATTTTATATCCATCTAATGTTTTGTTGGTGACGTGTCTCTATTATTGCAGACGTGTTTTTGTTAATGAACAAATTTTGACGGTATATATATATATATATATATACTTGAGTACAATAATACATACGTGATATAATGCGTGGTCAATTTTTTTTTGAGTAACATACTCATCTCTATGTGTACATCCTTTGAAGTATAGGATTAGTGATCAGAACATTGATGACCTCAGCGACATAGTGATGCGATTTATGTTGATATACATACATTCAAGGAGAATACTTTAATGCGACATGCAGATGAGTATATGTGAGCTGTCATGCAATACATGGGTGGGAATGCATTGTATTTGTATATGAATGTATTATACTTGTAAAAATTTGAACTTTAATTATCATGAATTTTTGGTACTTATTATTTTATTGATCAACTTATAATGATTTATATTTGTTGGTGAATTATGTGTAATTCGAAGTGTATATTGGATTAACCGAAGGATCATGTATTCTTACAGTATATTAATGTATATTAATTGAGTTTCATTTGCCTGCGAATATTCATAAATTATACATATTTTTCCGAACAGATGTAATGTATACATTCATTGGTCAGCCAAACATCGTTATAATCATTACAGAAATGAAAAATGTGTTTCCTTCCAATGAGCATTCGATAAGTACTCGTAATATATGGACTACAACGATATTTTATGTCTATTCATACCATGTAAAATCTCTTCGTGTCCCGTTCGGAGGAAAGCTTTATTCATTTGATGGGGTTGTTTCGATACCATGTTGGGCAAACCACTGGACTCCTGACATCTTTCATGATAAAATTGTTGCATACTTCAGTAGAGCTCTCCAAACATCATGCTGATTGGATATTGAAGTGAAAGAACCAACAATTGAAAGTTTGGTGAAGAAAAAAAAAGAATACATGCCATCGAAATTTATGAGTATTGCTGAAGCGGTTTATCACTTGATCCATATAAGTTTGTTTTGCGGTGGGTAACTAGGTGGTGGTCATGTCGGGTGAATAAATCAATATAGAATATTATTGATCGCATTAGCTGTTACGTACTTGGTTGGATATTTTATTGTATCAAGAGGCGTCTGAATAATATTAATGTACACGGAGACATGAACATGACGATATTTTCGTTTATAATGTTCTAAAACAGTGATTATGGTGGATAATTGCGAAAAAGTTCTGAGCATATATTGTGATATCGGTGTGATTTATACCTATAAATATGACAACATTGGCCGAAAGTATTAACACATCACATGCTATTGATGTGGGCATGTTCATTACACCAAAGGTTCCACAAGGACTTGCGGCTGCTGTTGAAAGTCTCACTAGAGCAGTTATTCAGCAGCATCCCAAAGATATTTATATATTTGCTGCCCAGCATTTTGAAAATTTATTAAGACAACGGGAGTTATGTCGATATGATAGAAATGATAGTCGTGAAACGGTAGCAAAATATCACAATAATGAACACGAGTGGTCTCATAATGAAATTACGAGAATGATGAAAAAATATGATGAACGCAGAGTTGGAAAAAGTTCTCTGACTAAACTATTGAAGCGTCAGAAAATGAATAGTGTAAATAATGTGGATATGACAATTCGTCCAAAAACTTTGACTGAAATGCAAGTGTGTAATAATTTGAAAATAACAGATTCAAACATAGATAAAATGACAGGGCATGTAATAAATAAATTCGCTATTGTAAATAGCCTTGATGATTTACAAAGTATGAATCATGTGGCAGTGGTTGAAGACATGATTGAAAATGCTGTGGGTCTAATTGTAGATGAAAAGTTTGGAATATTGCGTAAGAAATATAACACTAAGAAGTATAATTTCGAAGCAAGACTTGATGAGACTCGAAATCTCCTTGAGAATATCTCATCGTGCTTCTCCATGGAGCATACAAGCTATCATCGGCCACACTCAGCAGATTCAATATCACAAAATAAACGTTCGGTTACAAATAAACTGCAAGTTATGTTGAGTGAGACGCATGAACTCCTCGCAGACATATCAGCGAGTTTTTTGGATGGCTCACTCTTTGGTGATGCGCAAGTAACTCATGACATGAAAGAAAAAATCACTCCGACACCGTCTACTTTGCCAGCAGTGCATTCACCAACAATGTCACTATCAACGGGAGACACTAAATCGTTATTAGGAGGTAAAATGACGCAAAATACTAATATTTCTGGTGACGATGCTAAAAGTATATCTCAAATAGTTGCTCTTCCGCCTGTAATAATTGATTGTACAATGAGAACAGTTCCTATGTTCAGTCAGTTAGACAAACCTGGACAAGATTTTACTCTTCCAGTATTGGCAACCCCTTCGGGAAATCACTTCGACCGTAATGACGGTAGACTGGATAGTAATACTGATTTATCAAATGCTAACGACCATTATGTTCCCATTGATCTATTTATAAAGGGGAACTCATCATGTAACAATCATCAGGATGTTGTGATATTAGGATCTGATATCATTCCATCAATAATAATAACAACAACAACAACAACAACGACAACAACGACAACGACAACAACAACAACAACAACAACAACAACAACAACTACAACTGAATCTTTGAACAACGTTATGGTCGAGAACTTGTCATCAATATCTTCAATGATGAATCGAGTAGTAAAATTACATCATCAGCATGTGGATCTTCATTCAATTGATGAAGAAGAGAATCCTATCAATGAATGTTGTTACAAACAAGGATCTGATAATATTGATAATATGACTGCAATAGAAGATGAATACAATCGTGATGACTATTTGATGGGATTAATAAATTATGAAGACGTAAACATGAAACGGTACGATGATCGACAAGATCAATCTGAGCAGAGCTCATCAGTAAAAGAGACGAGTTTTACTGATGCATTTGTTCTCGAATCCACGACGTGTATCGAGCATTCTGAAACCGGGAATGATTTAAGCGCTTCAACTGAGGTGTGCGAATCTTCGAATGAGGCAAAAGAAACGACACTCACAGATGGAATTAGTTTGTCACTTGATGACCCGGTGAGGCCATTTATTCCAGAATTGAATCTCGATTCTCTTCAAGATTTGACGGTATCGTCATTCAAAATGATAGAGGACGATTTATGTGAAGATAATACAAATTCAGTAGTTGAAACTCCTACATCCAGCTATCAATATTATCAATGCGATGGAGAAGTACCAAATTTAGGAACCGAGGCAAACGATTCCCTCGAAAATATGGAGATGGGACAAGAGGAAAAACTTATTGAACGGAATTATGTAAAATTGGGATCGAATTTATGTAAAGTGAACACAGCATACGGTAACGTTTCACTATCGGGGAGTCGGTGTACAACACGAAGGGTGAATTCTGAAAATTTGGAATGGGAGAGCGGCCATAAAACATTAACAGTTGAATTATCTACTAAGAATATAGAGATGATTAATTATGGCGATAATGTTTCTGAAAAAGATCTGTACGAGAAATCGTATTCTGTTGTAGCTGTAATCAAAATTCAAGCACGTAAGTTTGAAAAAATTGTGATATGATGTTTCGGGTCAAATGTATCACTCTTCTCCGAGGCTAATTTCCATATACACAATTATGAATACATATAAATCTGCTCATTTGTTCCGGCAGGTGTTCGAGGTTTTCTTGCACGACGGCGATACCAATTGAGAACAGCTATTGATGGGAATCCTCCACCAACTACCATTGGTGCAGATGTGGTGATTGATCAATATTTGGAAATAAATTTGACTTATTTGATACCCCGTTGAGTCATTTTCATATACATATTGCACATTCTCACAGTTGTATCTTTTGCAGCATGAAGAAAAACGGTTATGGGAGTATCCTGACTTGAACACTCAGATAGTCCGGAACGATTTTCGAGGATACCATGTTGGAAAACGTCTTTGTCGTGAGAATGCAATAATCGAACATACTGTGACAATTTCAATGGATGAAGGTGACGTGATTCCAATAACTTATCCTTGTATGACTGGAAATAACACATTACAGCATAGTGGCGAGTTTCATGATTGGATAGTCCTACCATTGCATGTTAATAATGCTTCGACAGTAAATGAAGAATATGAAGTGATTGATACAATAAAGATGGGTGGACAGACGATATTAAGAAATTACAATAGGAATAATTATTCAGGAATTTTCATTAGCGGAACGATTGTGCAAAATGAAAACATCAAACGCATAATTGCATGTAACGAATTGTATAATGAAATGAAATGGTTCCCACGTTTTCCGATTTTCCATTTCGGTCGGAACCAAATTATGAGCGATATTATCACGGATCATTTCCATCTGTTGTCCAATAATGCAATAGTATCTGTTCGGCAAGATCGTAATAGAAAATTGATGTCATTGTCGTCATCTTCATCGAAGCAGGGGGTGATTATACAAGAGGTTACAGATACCTCGTCGGGACCATTGGTAGAGCAGCAATTAAGAGTTGATGCTCATGATAATTGTAAAAATCTACAACGACGATCATCACCACAATCATCATTATTTGCCGATATTGATAAAGTTTTTGGGACGACCATTGTATTGGATGGAAACGTAGTGAACGAAGGAGAGGATGATAAAACATAGATTTTTCATTATTTCTAAATAAGCAATAAGACATTAATGTAATATTATTATATGAGTATAGATTATATATTGTACAACATGCTATATTGGTTAGACGCATTGTGGATAACATCACAGAACTGCATTATGGTTGCTTGAAGTCGGCTTGGTTTGATTACATTAAAAATTCATTGTGGTGATTAGGATCTTTATAACGTGAATCATGATTGGTACGTTGATGAGGAGGTAAACATGGATGATCGATTTGTGGGTCCGAACATTCGAGAGTATCGATACTACAGCCGATACAGCGTTCGCACAAACATATCATACCGTCACCACAAACGCCTTTATCATGAACACCACAGTGCTCATTGGGGCCCTGAATGATAATTATGGAATGAAGTTGGCTATACATTTGTCAGTGGGTTTGGACATGCGGTATGTAAAATATTTGGTATCATTATTACTGTACCTTTCGACATTCCAAGACTCCACATCGCGAGGAAATGGTGACTCCATATTCGCACCTATCACACTGGTCAATGCAACCATGGCACTCTGTTCCTCTTTCAGATTCGCGGACACGTATTGTTGGATGAGAATGAAGATATCTTGATTTGGCACAGTTGCGATTGTTCATGAGATAGAGAAACAATTAAAGGAAGAAATGAAGAAAAAGAATAATCATAATGAATTAATATTGTGTACTTACATGGGTTGAAAAGCAATTAATATAATGATTGCTATTGCTTCACTAGGATGTTGCATAGTGTAGTTGCAGGGCGAGTAGTTTAATAAAGTGTTGACTGACAAGTGATTCGAAAATTCGAACGTAGGAGTCATTTTATAGTTGAAGAGTGCTAATAGAAATGTCTATGTGATTTAGGACTACTTGATATTTACTGTGCACCACATAATTTCTACCCCGTTGAATTTATCGGTTGACTGCTTGTGCTGATTGACACATGTTTGTTAGCATATTAATGACTTGGAATCACGTTGAAAGAGTATAATAAGGAAATATGAAAAGTTTGATGGATCAGTAAGTTTTATCATGATAAAAAACACTGCTACAGAATCCATATTGTCGTTGATAACTATATTGATATGTTTTTGTGGTTGAACATGAATGCTTTATTCATTTAAATTAATCAACAGTTTCGTCACCATCAAATTTCATGCTGATATTTGAATAATTTCCGTCTGGACTAGAATAATTCGGAGCCGGTGGAGTATTGACAATGCCGGCCGGAGCGTTTGAAAAGTGTGGTAATAAAGATAATGTATCAAGTTGGATTGCTGCTTGGTAGAGTTGATCCGATTCCGTCTGAAGTTCATTCAATGCCCTTTTTTGAGATAAAAGTACACTATCAATTACCTGCATATCACGTGAATGTTGTTTTTTTCTATATTGAGTCCATTTTTTTTCGAGCAGCACTCTTTCTTCCAATATGTCTTGTGATAGTTGAACCTTGTCCCGCGTTCGTTCTCTATGAATCAGATACAATAAATAAAATACGATAAAGTATCATTTGTATATACAATTATTATTGGTGTCTCTCACAGTTTTTCATCAACTAATTTGAATGGAATTTCAACTTCGCCAATAGGCTTCAATTGTCTAGCATGTTTTTCCAGCCGTCGAATTTGTTTTTCTAATTTTCTCCTTCTGCGTTCCTCTCGATTTCGTATAATTGCTGGATCGATCCTCTTCTTCTTCTTGAGTGGTTCGCCACTGGTAAAAATGGATATAATGTGGAAGTTATCACAATTGGAATGCGAAATGAATGATTTGTACCTACAAAAGTATACTCGTTGCTTTGAAACACAATGGGCTCGAATTGTTCGTTGTTGATATACCTCTTGTCATAGATGATCGAATGGTGTGTAAGGAAAGTCTAAAAAATTAGATATGTTCAGTAGTTCTATCATGAGTTGATATATTTAATCACAAGGTTGTACTACCTTGAAATTTTGAGAAACATATTGAGAAATGCTATGATTCTTATTATTGTTTAAATATTGAGTGATAATTCGCTTCAAAATGCTTAACAGTTCTTCTATGCCCAAATACAATGTGCAGGTTATACGCTATGAAGCGTATGGAAAAAGGAAAATCTTACGGTTAGGAATAATGTAGTGATTTTTGACACATTTGAAGATGGCGTTGTCGCAGTCGAATTCAACGTTGGTAGGCATACCGTGAACTCTGTCGAAAATGACTCCATTGACGCATGACTCTATCGACACAGAACTCTCTCCCCAGAAGCCTGTCGACGCACAACTCTGTTGATGCAGAAGTCTGTTTCCACATAACTCTGTCGACCCAGAACTCTATCGAACACAGCTCTTCGACAAATATCCATGTCGATAAAGTAGAAAACTATATATCAAACGAAAAATGTAGTTTCGAAGCATTTTCATTATATTTTCCCGTTGTTTTTAGCCTTACCATGTCCCGATTGCCGAAATAAGCAGTAACGTTGGCATACCGTGAACTCTGTCGAAAATGACTCTATCGACACAGAACTCTCTCTCCAGAAGCCTGTCGACGCACAACTCTGTTGATGCAGAAGTCTGTTTCCGCAAAACTCTGTCGACCCAGAACTCTATCGAACACAACTCCCTTCGACAAATATCCAAGTCAATAAAGTAAAAAACTATAGATTAAACGAAAAATATATTTTCCAAGCATTTTCATTATATTTTGCCGTTGTTTTTAGCCTTACCATGTCCCGATTGCCAAAATAAGCAGTAAAGTTGGTTCAACTTACATGATAGTATGAATAATTGAATTATATATGAGAGA
>JAPYZH010000778.1:0-17135 GCA_030523085.1 Meteorus colon | reverse complement strand
GTGGTGAGGTGACAGAGGGGGTGACGGCGGAGGAGGGGGGGCAGCTGAAACAATCATGACATGAAATGAAAGAGAAACCAAAAATTTTTCGTTCTAGAAAAGTTCATTAATGAATCTCGATTTCTTTCATATAAATTACATTTGAAAAATGAATGAGGATATATACAATGACATCAATAGTGTCCATTGGCCCACACAAAATGCCATTAGCTACTAATTAAAGTCTACAGAAAACTTTCCAATAAATTTATCTACAATCAACAAATTCTTCATTCATTGTATCATAAATGAAATTAGTTGAATTTAAGTATTACAGTTAAATAATGCTTGAACTAAGCACATATGTTTTGAGATATCATGTGTTGCTATGAGTCAGTTAATATATTTATTCATTCATTGTATTGGTAGCACAAATAAAAGGTCAAACTAACCTTGAGGCCGTATCATCGCCTGCGTCAACACGTTCTGATTTGTAAATTATCATATTTTGGATAGGATAATGTTGTATCATATGTGAGAGTAAAGAATTTCTGGAATAACAATAAAAAAGTTTCTGAAAAACAAATAAACATGAAGATTAAAAGAAAAGTGAGAAAATAAACAAAAGAATAATAACATTGAGCAATTAATCTTTGTTATTATTGCTATCGATCTTTTATTATTATAAATATTCGTTTTCTCCTCCGTTGTTTTTCTTGTAAAAATTATATTCTTTCACAGTTGCTCTCAGTCATTCCTATCGTTATCTGGTGACTGAGCTGCAAACCCAAGTCACAATGATCGTGCAGTCTCAAGGCTTTGCTCGTGTGTATGTATGTGAGTGTATATATATTTAACGATCGGGTGGTGGTGGTGGTGATCCACGACCTGGGGCAATTTCTGGGCGCCTCGTCTCAGTTGTTGCGAGGCCATTTGTGACGCATACATATATGCATTGATGTGCAGCAAGTAGAATGTGGAATAAAATTGAAAAATTTGTTTACTGTCAACAATTTAGAGTGATAGCGCACTCTATTTTTTTATCCTTATGAGGAGTTTATACAAGAGTATTTTTGCTTTTTTGACGTTCTTATATGAGAATTACACTTTGGATATGAGAAATAAAATTCAGAATAAAAGAAATCGGGTGGAATGAGATTTAACTATAAAATCGATTTGGAAAACTCGCCACTTATTTTTACGACGTGATATTTTTTCAAATGTTTATCATTCATTAAACATTTTTTTTTTTATCCGAATATAAATGAATATTTTGTCAATTGCTGGATGTTTATAATTCAAAATTTGATTTCGAGTCTCAGTTTTTCTGGAAAATCAAAAATAATCGTAAATAAAGAGTATTTTGATATGAAGCATCACTATGCTATTGAATTTGAGAATTATCTTCAACCGTAAAAATAAGATCCATTTTTAGTAGAAGGATATTTTAGACTCGTTCATTATTGTGATTTCTAATGAAATTCAAGAAGGTAATAAAGTCTTTCCGTCGGATTACAACTACTTTTCACAGCCTTAGATCAACCAAATATTTTATTCGAACACATTTTTGAGGAAGGAAATCAATTCTATTGGTTAAGATTAATTGGGATTTCTTCACGAGGGTGATTTTTTATTATCGTCATTTGACCATTCACTTCCCGGTTTATTCTGTATCTATCAGGATACCAGTGGCATTATCTTATTTGTCAATCGATCGATTATTTCGAAAATGATACCAAATTATAAATTGAATTTAAGTTACATTCGATTCCATTAGGATTTGTAGTTTAGAATACTACCGCAAAAAATTCCATCACCTCATCAATTGATTACAATTTATTTATCCATCCCCATATACATTATTATGAGACTATTTTTCTTTTGATTTTACCCCTCTCTTTATCTTAATCACACAATAATAGCATAAAGAAACTTTGGATATCTGCACGTGATTGAATCGAAAATGAATTTTCACCCACTTCTACTTCATACAATCATCATTAACGTCATATAATGACGAAGGTGGTGATAAAAAAAAGTTTCATTAAACACGAACAAGGTTATGGAATTAATTGATTTCATTTATTAGTTTCTTATCGTCAGCATCGTATGGTAAAAATGACTCCTGGACGTTTAAACACACAATGTGTGTACATTATTCTTCAAGGTCAATGAGCATTGGGCATTTTCTATATTTTTACATGTAGACAAGTATTTTTATAATACAAATATTAATGTATTCGTGGGTATAAGCATCAAGTAAAACTTTACTGACCCATCATGAATATGGCTGAAATTGCAAAGAGTAAACATTCAACATTCTGTTGGTGGCATCGATATTGATGTGAATACATGAACGTGGGCATGAATCATATTACGCACTTCGAACTATATTTCCAATCATTCATGCAAACACTGGATTAGCATATTAATTTTTTTCGTCAATGTATGCATCATATGTTGCTATCAATTGTCGCAATGTTTTCAGGAACCAAATCATTTTTTGTTCTATGCAATCAGTGAGAATAATTATTGAATAAACTGAAAATTTTGTGGAAAAACTCACCATAATGATATTTAAAAACAGGGGAAGTTTGATCAAGAGATGATTTTTCGGGAAATGGTTGTCGAGAATTTTTTTTATGTAGAAATTATCTGATGAGAAATTGACTATCCATGAATTTCACATAATCATGATCAAATTCAACTACTTCACTCTCCCAATATCAAGTACAGTAAAATTCATAGCAAAATCAATAATCAATCAATCAATCAATCAATCAAATGACACCGTCGGCATAATTCCCTGTCTCCCACACAAATATTCCAATGTCATTACAACTCTCCCAATATAATTATCACTCACCCATTTGTTCATCTATTGTAAGGAAACTCTTACAAGGGCACCGGTTGCTATAGAACAGAAAACACAAAAAATTAAATCAAAGATGTGAACAAAGGGATGGAACCAAGAGAAAAGTGAATTATATGATGACTATGAGTAGAGAAAACATGTGAAATGGAAAAACAGACAATTAAGGAGGATAATAATCTGAGAAGGGTGAATATTTTTCTGTGACATCACAAAAATACATTTATTTATGTGTTTTATATCGTGCTATGGAAATAAAAATGTATCGAAAGCCATTTAGACCGTAAATTTTCGCGAGTTATGTTGGCAGTATTAGAAGGGGGAGTCACAAAATTTTCCCCTGTGTTTTCACCCTCCTTCTCACACAGTACGTCGAGGTCATGATCGAACAGCGTCTTTATTTATATATATATTCGTAGGACGATAAAGGTCATGACCTTGTCACGTGGAGGGAAGCGTGCACGAGGGATGATAGTCGATAAGAGGGTAGTGGAATAAAAAAAAAACACGAATTTAGGAAGGCAAAAATGTAAGATTGAGAGAGGAGATCAGATATGTGTATGTGTATATATAACTTTTTTTTTCCTCTCGGGTCTTTGTCCTCGCTCAAAGTAGAATGTCAGGCTCAAGGTTGACCCGGAAGAACGTTGGTTTATATATGTATATAGACATGTGTATTTTATATAAAACAGAGGGTGCGCTTTATCGCTTCATTCCTATGCTTGAATATTTTTTAGATTTTCAGGTGGGTGATGATCTCAGTTTTTTTTGTAATAAATTGTCGCAGACACTTAATTTTGCTGAGGGATAATTAATGATGCTGTGAGAGGAGGATTTGACGAATATTAATAAATCTGATTCTCAGAAATTTTTTAGGATACTCAATGTTAATTAACGAGATTTTTGGGATATTGAAAAGAATATGAATTGTCTTAACTTAACTTTTGACCCATTTATTTCCGATGCGCAATTTATTCGTGACATAAAATGATTCATCAATATTTGATAAAGTTTGATGGGGATAAATAAAATTTTATTCTACTCGATTTACGTGCTGAAATTTTGTTTCCCAATGGTGATTTTTCTTAAGCCGTTAGTAGTTTTAATTATTTTGGAACACTTTCGAATCGATACTAATTCATTCCCATAGTTATCGATTGAAATTAACTACATCCTGGAATTTAACATAATTCACTATAATGTGTAGAAATGTCGATCTCTTTTATGAAATTGTATAAATTCTTTTTCCAAGTAGTTCAGCACATTTGTGACTATTAAAAGATTTTCTTGGGCAGAACCAAAATGACGATGATCCTTTTCTTTTAGATAGAATTTTTCAGAATTCTATATTTATGAGGACATAAATTTTGCGGGAGAATGCCTTCGAAATAATGAGAGTTTGAATTAATGTAAAGTCGGTTGGGGTGGGATAAAATTTCTTCTTTGAGAGAGAAGTAAAATATCTCAAGATTATGTTTTTCTGTTTTTCGTTCGTCTCATCCATTCTCGCATTGGTTCGAATTTTTTTCATCGATTGCGACAATGAAATATGATAAATAATTTCGAGTAAGAACGGCGCAACATAAATAAAGTCCTACGTAAAAATTATTTCTGACAAAAATTTCCATTTCGTCTATCTGTTTACTATAAACATCTCTGGGGGGTAAGAAAATTTGCACACCCTCATAATAACTTTCAAATGCCACTCAACAACTTGCTGTATATATTCTATTTCTCATTTTTGGAAGACTCACATGACCTTCAAACATCAATATTTCGCATTCGAATATTCCGCATCACCATGATCAATGATGATAACTAAATTTCAAGGATGAAGGCAACGACGATGAAAAAGAAAAAAAATAATATTTAAAGCCTAAAGTTGATCCCAAAATTTCACAAGGTCCCTCTATGAAATTGTAGATGTCTAAGCCAACAAAAAAATAAAAACATGAAAAAACACCGTCAAATTTTATGATGAGAACATAAATATCAAAAATGTTAGCTCGAAAAATTATCAGTAAATTATATACATAAACGCCATATGTGACGGTAGCCAAAATGACGACTCATTTATGCTAATCGATGTCCTTCAACACGTTGATATTTTCGATCCACAACTAAGCGTCGTTATTTTGGATCATGGGCCATTGTTCGTCTTTAAGGCGTTCTGCGGTCGTATATATATACATATATGTATATATTATACGTCAAGATGGTTCTTACAAACCGCGACCTCCAATACAGCCTTTGGCCTCGACAAAATTACATACACATATACCTCAAGTTATTCCTTGTCTAAAATTCTTCCTTAACTTTATACATTTTTATTGTCATTTCAGAAACATATTTTTCTTTTTTTTTTTTCTTTGTTTCATTCATAAAGCAATAGTCATTCCAACTCTTTTTGGTTATTTATGGGGTCAACGGTTTGGAAAAGACATTATACGAGAAGGAATCATGCGAATAAATTTAATGTTCAATTTGCAACAAAACCACGATTTTTGCGAAAATAGCTAAAATAGTTTGGATTGAAAGATGGAGATTACTTCAAGTAATTACACGACGACAATCGAATTTTCTCTATCTCGTTTACAATACTATCAACTTGCTGATATATGTATTTAGTGAGAATTCCTACGCAAGCATCGGTGGTCTAGGGGTATGATGCTCGCCTGCCACGCGGGCGACCCGGGTTCAAGTCCCGGTCGATGCAAATTTTTTTTTCGAAAATAATTTTTCTCAAACTAAAGCCTACGAATTGCAATTAGAAGAAATAATGAACGATCCATTCAATTCTTAACACGAAAATCCCACAATTCATGCAATCAGTACATACTCAGATATTAATTTCCACCGACTACAAAAAGAAACACTATGAAAGCCACACTCATAGACCTAAAACAGCTTCCGATTCCGCCTGGTTAAATGGTTTGTCATATACTCTCACTGAGAAAAAAAAAACCCTATCTCATCCCATCAAAACCTTAGGCGATATGATCGAAGAGAGATATTTTATCGACTTCAATGGTACATGGACTTCCAACATCCCATTCAAAATATCAGAAAGACTACAACAAAACACTGTTAGTTTACCATGTCAATTTAACATCTTCACCAACGACATTCTGAATTCATTCCACCCAAACCAAATAAAAACACTTATTCAAAAGCAATAATAGATATTAGAACTTGTCAAACAAACTTAAATATAACCTACGAGGCGGCAGTGTCATCCTTCATAACAATAAATAACTTCATTTTTGTCTATCATATCTTACGCAGACTCACTGCATTATTTTCTTTCTTTCGGTTTTATTGACCTGAAAAAATATGACGAATATGCAAGTTGGTCCAACTACTGCCGTATCAGGGATAGACAAGGGATCACATAGAATCCCCAGTGTCGATAACTACAAGGGATCCTTCCAGACTTCGCGGGCACACATTTGAAGGGAAGGAGCCATCTAGCATCAACCATCGAGAGAAGCAATAGAAAAATTCCTCACCAGGAAAAAATTGGCCATTGAAGCAGTCAGATAAGCACTTTATAATGAGGGCTAAGTTAATAATGCAGTCACATGGCTGTACAGACGACAAGGATACAGCGCCACCACATCAGCACAGGAACTGTGAAAAGAAGCGGGAACCGATCTGGGGAGACTAATTACTTTCGTAATGGAGTATGATCACGCCACAAGCAGCGATAGTGGCGACAATAGTTCGGGACATGGATTGGAGGAATTCAATCAGGCAATGGAAACGTTCGAAAGGACATGACAAAGGAGTCACTCTCGAACAGACAGTCAAGAAAAAAGTACGTGAAGTGCCTGTGGGAGGAATTTTGTAGGCTGTTCGCCGAGTAGAATGAGAGGAAAACACTGCTGAGGGCGACCTGGGATTTTCTCAAGAGTAATTTCAGCTCGAAAAGGTAACAAACAAACAAACAAAGAAGACAGTGACAAGGGTGCCACTACCAAATTGTAAGTTCATTTGATTCCCGGCTTTGTTTTGGTGAAATCGCCGAAATGGAGAAGTAGTCATATTTGGCCAATCCAGTAATAATTGTTCGCGATTTATATATGTACAAAATGAAACATTATGAATAAACAAACTTTAGAGAAATAAAAAGGCTCAAGTACAAATCAATGCATTTTTTATTTCTCGTATAGCGTTCTTCAGATCGATGCTCCCAAAAAATTTCTCAAACATTCAATTACTTAAAACAGGTTTTTTCCATGAGCGACTCAATTGTTCGAGAACATTTTGATCATAATAAACGATTTAATCTTCATGAACGATGAATCTGATATAATCAAATTAATTATGAAGAAAAAATCCATTATTAATAAATGATTCATTCGATTTTGAAATTTGAATATTCCACATAACTCAACTGCCACGAATTATTCAACCGTCAACGATAACAAGGCTTTGATGGACAATTTTATTGAGAAGCTGAAATTGCTTCTCAAAAATAATTAGGTTATGATGAAAACACTTCTGTCGTTGTAAACAATGATAATGAATCATTCAATTTGTACAAATGATTTATCACACATGAAAATCCAATTAAAATGAATAATCAAATTCTCGAACCCAATCAAATTTCAATAGAGTGAATAATTCCATTGTTATGGGCAGATAACGAAACTTTTGACACATTCAATATAAGTCGTATCTCAGTTATGTTATTCGGATCAGAGATATTCTTTTGTCATTGTTGTATCTTTCTGTAAAATTTCCTCATTTATAAGCATCGGTGGTCTAGGGGTATGATGCTCGCCTGCCACGCGGGCGACCCGGGTTCAAGTCCCGGTCGATGCAAATTTTTTTTTTCCTCAACCAGATCCCATGACGTAGCCAATTAATAAGTGCTCATTCCAATACCACCATGTTATTTTTCTACATGAATACATAAGTAAATTGCACTCAACTGATAAAACGTGACTGGACAAATTGCACCAGTTGTACAATTGAAACATTAATGGCTTTTGTTCCCATATTGAAATAACAATTTTCACTTATGAATAAAAGTGCTTCCAGAAAACATATCATGATCAATATACGGATGACAGTGTAAGCAAAATTACACACCATGAAATTTTAACATAGGAGAGTTGTTCATGATACCCAGAGCAATTTAATGACAAACGCTCGAAAATCCAAAAAACGCGCGATACAATTCGAATTAATCTTTTTTGTCTATCTTCATACCATATGGAGGTACATTCAATTTACCATCAAATACCATTTTCTTGACATCATCAGCATATTAATAGGATGCCATAATGACTTAAACAATATTTCTTTATTTATCAAATACTTCAAAATTTTCCGAAATTTCACTGCGAAACAGCTAGATCCAGTTATTTTATTGTCACGAAATTTTATTCCTCCAGAATCTAATCCATCTTCCTTTATTCCAATCCTTTGACCCTTTTTTATTCTCCGACATTTCGAATTCACAATTAGGTAATTCTCTTGTTCATTCAAAACATTCATAATTTTACATCAATTAATTCTCCACAAATAATTACTGTAATCATTCCCATTTACAAACTATCCGACAATGCCATGACATGAATATTTGTCCTCGGAAACATTTTACGCCACCAATTTCCGTTCTCGCCTCCCTTTTTTCACTCCTTCTCAATATAATAATAATAACGATCCAACGATAGTACATAAAATATGAAATGTAGTATAAAATTTCGCTGAGTTGTTGGTTTTGGTGAGTCCTTGAAATGGCACAAACTCGATGAGTAACAAAGAGAGGTGTAATTTAACGCGAAGGTTTGCAAAGAAGAAGAAGAAGAAGAAGAAGAAGTAAATGAGCAGAAAGAGTTTCTCACTCACACATTTGTAATAATCGGAGAAGTTGCTTATTGAAGAACCATCCAAGAATCTTGACATGAACGTTTGCCCGACAAACCACAGAGCCAACGTTGAGTGTCTCAACGTCGACATTACCATTTACTATTATCATTACTCTCGAACTCTCTTTCTCTCACTAAAACATCGTCATCTTACCACGCATGACCTTGTGCGTGCAAGCGAAGAAGACTCCCCATATCTCTCTCACACACTCTCTCTTTCTCGAACCCACTCCCTCTTCCTCGTCTTCTCGTTCACATTATTGTTGAGGTATATAGTAGACATATAGTAAACCAAAGAATATATATAAGGGACTTGCGGTCTGCGACCTCGCTATGAGACCTTGAACGCGTGGCAAAGAGCGCGACGATGAAGAAAGCAGAGCTGAAGGGAGAGACAGAGCGCGACCACCCTTCATTTTTTCCATATTTCTCTTTCGCTCGCACAGCTGAAGCGAAATCTGTGAGGATTCTTTCAATATCAATGAATGTATTTATCTCAAATGTTCTTTTTATAATTATTGATATTTAATGACATTTTGCGGATATTAATGGGCACATAAGTTGTCATCAACATGTCTTTTTATTCATTTATAATATATACAATTTATTCACAAAATACAAATATTTACTAACATTTCGTATGCTTTGTCGAGACGCGTATTTTTCTTTTGTTTTTTTTTTTCTTCCATGTTATAATTGGAGGTAAGAGAATAAACAATTAGTGATGCATCTTAATATTTCATTTATGATATTGATTGTTCAGCAAAAAATAAAGGTTGACTTCTATGATTATTATTATTTGAAAGAGTAGGAATCTAAAACTTCAATACAACAACTAATTGGCAGTTGATACAAGTTGATGGAAATTTATTATTAAATATTTACTCAACAAAAAGTCTCCATCTGTCTTTGATTTTTACAATAAATCCACATGAAATGTCAATAGGCTTTATTATATCTCAATTAATATTATCAATGAATTGTCACAACAATTTTTAATTCGAATAAATTCATGGTCAAACGTTAATATTCATTTATCAAATGCTCATCAATTTTTATAAATTACATAGCCCTTCGCTTATTTCAAGGAACAAAATGACCAATGAGAAAACACTCAAAGAAAAAGGATAGAAAAAAAATTTAAACACAAAAAAGAGGAACACACTTTTATAGGGGGAAAAAAAGTGAAAAGAAATGAATGCGTAAATAAAAAATAAAAAATGGGAAGAAAGGAAGAAGTAAAGGAGTGCGAGGGCGTCCTGAAGGCTTTCCACCAACCTGGTCCAGTCTGGGAATGTTAAGATAGCCAGGGACGAAAGACGAGTCGAAAGCGTTTCATAGAGTGAAAGAGAAGAGAGCACAAGAGTGAGAGTGTAGGGGACAACAAGGTGGGTTACTCACACATGTATTACAATGTAGAACAGCAGGCAAAGAAGAAAGACAGTATTTGCTTCTGACTATTCTTCAAGGACTCTGGAGTGAGGATGAAGACAATGAAAAAAGAAGAAACCTGGATACTTAAAAATAGAATATACATTTTTGTAAGCGGTCATTTTTATCGTTGATCATTATATACTAAGATGGAATGAGACTTTATGGAAATTAAAAGTGGTAGAAAAAGGGATTGGACGATATGGAACATTTTTTAATTTCTTCACTTGTAAATATATTTATGCATCTGATCATAAACTTGAATGGTATTCATTCAATAGTGGAATGCGATACGATGAGATTGGAAACAATTTGATCGTTCAAATTGTATTTTTGTAAAAGTTAGTGAATTTTCATTTAGAGGAATGTGTTAAAAATGTCGTTTAAATGATAAAAAACTGGCATTTTGACTTTTAGTTATATAAAAAAAATTAGTATTTTAATCAGAAAAAAAAACTGAATTTGAATCATAATCACAACAAATAAAAATATGATTGTAATAGAAAGTTAAAAGAATATAGACCGTTCTTTGCATAAACTGGATAATTCTATTTTCCGATTATTTTATCAGTTATTCATTACAATGATGTGGATACGATGAATTGATGTTAGCATCACCAATAAATGTACAGGCGTGTTAAAAATCTTGAAATGAGAGGCGTTTTCCAATCAACCGAAGCAAAACTAAATTCATGTATCAAAACCAACTAATCAATCTCCAACACCTTCTCCATCACAAATTATGGAAATTCTCGAGGAAAAAAAAGATGCGAATGAAAAGCCATTTCATTAGATTTCTTCGCAGAGAAAAATAAAACTTCTTGATCAAAATTCGTCAGATACTTAGCGAACAAAAAACTAAGAACGGCAAGTCATTGCATATCGCCACAACCCGGATTTTAACCAAATACATAACTGAAAAGAATGAGTGCACACTTAACGTGTCATTGCCTTCCAACGTTCATCGTCTGTGAAATCACCGACATAGACTGAAAATTGACAAGAACACTCATTTTTAAATGACTTAGTAAAACATTCCTATGAACAAAAAATGCATCACTTAATATCTCTCTGAGTTACATTCACATCAAGCTCTTCACCCAACTAATCTCCACCATCTCATCATTATCCTTCCTATTCATTCAATTTTCTCTTCCCGTTAAAATGCAGAAACTGTTGTTACGTACAGCATTGTCTTCTCTTAAATAACAAGAAAGAATTTATGAGCTCATGTACTCACTGTTGACAAAAAATGGCAACAAAAAGAAAATGATTTAATGAGATTTACATCTTATCTTAAATTTCAAATAAAATAAATCAACATGGCATTTTCGAAAATAGATGTTTACAATTATGAGATAAATCCAAGTCATTAAGCAAACACGTTTTTCACCATTTTGAGCATAGCTCTTGTTCACATTCATACTCACACATATATACATATACCGTTGTCTCTTTCATGAATGAAAACACGATGAGCGAAGGCCGTTTTCACGACGGTTTGTACGCGGCTCATTTATCAAGTCGAGTGGCCTGGGCAAGTTGCATCACTATCGTTCTACCGTACCCACGACATGAATGTGTGTAATGTGCAAGCGGCACTCACACTCTTTTAATTCACTGTCTTATTTACTTCATCATCATGCATTTATGAACATTACACAAATGTATTTACATTTAAAACCATTATCATACTCACGTGTCCAACAATTGCCTGACAATTAATCAATTATTCATCAACTATTTTTATGATTCGATAATAAAAAATGTGTTCATTCAATTCTGAGTAAAGAAGGGACACTGGACGTGGCTTCATCACCACAAATACTTTTGCTTTGATACCATTTTATATGAGAGAAGAATCTTCTCTCCAGTTCAATTGGAGATATTATTTTTTCCTTGCAAAAATATCTGCGAAATTTGATACGATTCGAATGACTGAACATGAATGGTATGGTCGTTGACGTAGTTTCGTTAATTCAACATATTCACTGAAGAAACAATTTCACACAGGTTAATATCGGATTCTTCATCCTGACGAGGACATCGAAATTTTGCGTTTCTGATACTCAACAACAAGTAACCTAAAGCTGTTTGGGGTGAATTAGTTCTCATGTATTCGAAGAGCAGACGTGAATTTGAATATTTGAATTTATTTCTATTGCATTCATAAATTTTGCTTTCAAAATTTGAAATCATATCAAGAACAATTGCACTTTCGAGGTTTTGGTAAACGACATAATAAACATCGAGAGAGGTTTTTCCATTCATATTTCACGCATATTTTTATTCATCATAAACTTCATTCATAGCTTTGACTTGATGATAAGCAAATGTATCATAATCAATGTTTCACATGGTACATTGTTCCTTTTTTTTCTTCATGAGCAATCGAAATGCTTTGTAAAGCATCTAACTGTTTTAAGGAATCCTATCTCTGTTTATATAATTATGCTCAGACAGCTTAAAGAAATAGAACTTATGAAGTTTACTGGTATGTCCATCAAAAAAATTATTGAATAAAATGTTGCTTCTTCTAGGATGTTAGACACATTCACCATTCCAACATACCTGCAATTTAAGAAAAAAAAAAAAACAGTCAGATGTGAATAACACAAATATTATTCACTATCATCAAATGATTCGTTGATCTTTCATCGCCCATGTTCTGAACCATATCCTACCTTGTGTACATCACATGGTGTGCCATCAAACGGTCGTACAGTAAATTTATGCGTCTGATGTGATCCTTCAAATTCTACACATTGCAGCGGATTTTTGCAGAGATTTGTGCCAACCAACATTGTGCCGTGACAACCGCGCGGCTTCTGTTCAATAAAATCGATATTGTTAAACATGACAGTTATAACAATTGACAACGACAGTTGGAAATTATTGGATATTCTTGACTTACCAAAATTGGTGCGGAATATCCGAAGCATCGGCACTGGTCTTCTGTCGATACCAATGAACTTGCCCCAGGCGGTCGCACTGATCGGGGCTCATTCAAGAGGAAGCAGCGATTCCGGTTTGTCCTTGAAAGAGACAAAACAAGATGTGGAAAGGAGATTTATACACTATATAAGATAAAAACGATCAAATTAGTACGACACATCCAGTGAGATGAAATCGGGCTGTGTTGACCAAGAAGAACAATACCATTTTGACGCTACCTACACGAAAAGAACATTTCACAGTACTTTTTTCTTAATATCCTGAACCAACTCAACTGATCGATTTTGGATCAGTTCAGTTAATGATTATCGCATGAACAAATTGATGAATTGTATCAGCGAAATAATCATCTAGATAATTCCGCGCCACATTTCTCATATTGATACTTGTTCATGAATTGTTTTCAAATGTGCATGATGTCGATAATATTATAAATTTGTTTACATTCATCAACTCCGAATTGAAGAAGCCTTAGATAGCTTACTTTATTTTCGTCTGTTTAACCCTAACTATTTTCTGTTTTTAGCGATACCTAAGGAATAATTCGAACTGTATGTAGCTTTGGCCACTCCATTTCAAACAGTCACAACATTTGGGACCTTCTCTTTGCATTATGCCTTGGCATTGACCTCTTGATGTCACTCCTTCACATTTTGAATCAATTTTCAGGTTGAATCTGTGAAATATAACAATATATGAGACGATTTCGAGAATTTACTTTCAACAAAATTAACAATCTAAATTTTTATGAATATCTCCAAAGTAATCATGAATCGTAACAGAATACCATAATAACTTCGATAGACAATGAAGAAAAAAATTAATAATTGAAAAAAACCGCTATTCTTTCCACATTTAAGCAATAACAAACATACATCCGACCAATTTCGTGAATTGCGACGACATAATCAGTCAAATGGCGTTGGAATTTCACTACAGAGATTGGAACCACATCGTAAAATCGACCATGCTGCCTTGCTTCATACAAATAGCTGCCGTGTTTTGACAATCCTGGACATGTGAATTCTCATAGATAGATAATAATATAAGATCAAAACATAAATCAGTATCTCTTACCGTTCACCGATAGGGTATAATCCATAATTTTACGCCTATAAAAATCATTTGCAGGATTGAATTAATTATTCTGCTGTTTTACCGCAGCTTAAGAATATTATACAACATTACCCGGTATGGACAAAGACATAGTCAAATGAATCATGTGCATAATATACTCGATGATGATGTAAGTAGCGAGGCAATTGGGCGACTATATCAGAGAATTGAGGATCACCATCCCTCGCTAAAATGTCAAATGGATCCAAAGACTGAATAAGAAAGAAAAAAAAGGAATTAATAATAGATTTATCAATGTTATAATGTAATACTCACATCTTCGATAACAATTTTGGCAATATTAATGCGTATTTCACCATGATGACTCCTTAGTGTTTGAAACATCATATCGACAGTATTAAAATACACGATATGGTGTCTTACAATCCAGTCCATGTGATTACACCCATTGTAGAATTTCTTACTGAAACAAAATTAAATATTAGAAATTATATTCCATTATTATAAGTTGATTGCAAACGCATACTTACAAATATTCAACAATGTCTTGGGTCACAAATATGAGAGTTTCTAAATAATAATTTCGATATGATTGATTCTCTCGACGATTTCTCGTAGTACCAACTTTATATCCATTTGTCTTTCCCTCAACAGTTTGATCATTTATTTTCACAACTATATCAATAGAATTTTGTTACACATTTGAGTATATGATGAAATTAATTGAGACTCACTATTTCGTCTTATGCGTGGACGTTTACTGACTGGGCCCGAATCATCACCAGACAAATGACTTTGGAAAGGAATCAAATCAGAAACTCTTGGAGAAAAAAAATCTTCGAGAGCGTTTGTATCAGATGGAGGTGGTATAACATCATCTGGAAAAATGTGATTCCAAGGAAACACGGCTCTTTGTACATATGGCTCTCCAACGACACCTAGTCGAAATACACCACTTTCGTCAAAATCAAATGGAAGACTGGTGATATGGTAATCCATGCCAATGATACCATACTGCAGACCACAATTCTCAATTTGCATTATCATGTTCATGATACTTCAAAATGTAAGGTATTAATTTCAATAACTCACCAAAGCTTTAATATTTTTGAAATAGACAAGAGCAGCACAATTCGATATATCTTGATACATCACGAATTGACCAACATTATTCATTACCTATTGAACATTATTGTTGTTATTCATTGACATATTATCAATGATATTAGAAGAAGGAATTTTACTGTAGTTATTGAATATGGAATGTATACGAACATCTTCACTCGAATACCCAAAAGGTGTAATCAGAGGTAAATATTCATTAGCTAAATACGGAGTCACCATAGCTAAATGTAAATCGATTTCTTCACTCGTAGCATATTTAATCCTGATTTTTAATTCTTGTGGCAATTCATCTGGCGGGGAACGTTTCAATCGACCTACTCAAATGTAAAGAGGAAGAATTTCCCGATTGTACACATCCAGAAAAATTTTACAAAATTGTTTCATACTGATATAAAAATTGACAACAATTTTCTACCTGAATTTAATGGAAAATCGTGCAGAGTTCCATTAGCGTTCTCTACTAAGAATTCACCATTTGTAATAATTAGAAGACTTACTAGTACCAAAATGAAACATGTGGCATAGAAAAATGAAAAATTTGATGCCATAATTATATCGATAACGTGGCACTTTATTAGATCCTCCGTCTGTTGCTGAATCACTACAGAAAAATTGTGTATCTTGACTAATTCGGATAAGATAGATAAAAACGGGCAGAAAAATAAACGAAATCAGGTTTATGAATAACAAATGTAGTCGAATCATTGGATGACTGCTGAATCAATAGAATAGAAAGAATTAAAATAAGCTCTACTACACACAAAAATTTTTTTGTATTCACTCGCTTCTATATATGTAAAACTCTTATCAAATTCTAATATTAAGTTAACATCACTCTACAAGACATCGAATTTTTGAATAATATCTATGTTGTAAAGATATGGCTTGTCTTTCGAAGACTTCATCCATATGATAATTATAATTCCAAGTGATACTAACAATCGATTCAAATTAGAGTTCAAAGAATAAGAAAATTCACACATATTATATTCTTTTTAGTTTTCTCCCATCGTGTATTCCAGCTATAAACGATGAGATCCATATCGAAATAAAGGATATATAATTCTGTAACAATCCAGAGCTTCTATGGAATATTGAATTAAGTTAAAGTTCAGGATGAAAACGAAAAGGCACATTTGGAATAATTTCATATTTTTTTATTCCACGTGGTATCAATTCAAGAAAGAGAATTGTGTGAAGCTCCGGGTTCATGGGTCAGCTGTTCACATCGTCCATTCCAGCAAACCTGTAATATGAAACAGTGATGAAGATTAGGGCTGAATTCATCATCATGGGAACGAGTCGTTGATCAAATTTTAATGCGAGTCCCTTACGAGAGCAGTGTTGAATTATACTTTTTTATACCAAAGTAACGTAAAATATTCCAGCATTCATATTCAATTTCAAGAAATCGATGTGAATGTATCTAAGAGTTTATAGTAATCATCGCGATTTTTGAATTTTTAATTCAAACGCAGCCACATCAAGAAATTATTGATGAACTTTTGAATCATAGAGCCCAAGAGTTTGTATCTGGAAACACACACACTAAAATTTCCCGTTACGTGTGCGCTTTGAACAGGAGACAGCTGATACACAAGTTTGAAACATATTGTGATTGATTGCATCATCAGCTGGAACCGCCCACCTCTCATTGGCCGATTCAATGAACCGGAACATTGATTTTGGGTATATAAGTACCTGGATTTTGGCATAGGAATCATTCACAAGCTTCTTTGACTAGTAGCAACAACCATGGAATCTTTTGCAAAGCTCATGAATACCATTGGTACATCAAGCAGCGAACATGACTTGGT
>JAPYZH010000777.1:0-17185 GCA_030523085.1 Meteorus colon | reverse complement strand
ATCTGAGCTAATAGAGGCGCTGCTTATTGCATACGCTCAGCTTCCACTCTCTAGTTGAACAAGTGTCGCTCTCTGATTTTCAGGGTAGGCACTACGGTTCTCGTGGGACGCGAAAAATGGACTCATAAGCTTCTATGGGACAATATTTTTTGCCAGTAGCTACCACTATCGTCAATATATATGCTAGGCGTTGTTCGTGCAATCCATACAATAAACATCGAACTTGAAGCATGGTCAGACTGTCCCCTCCATGTTGCACATAGCTATATATTATAATCATCATTATTATCATACTAATGAACAGATGAACTATGCTCAGAGCACATGAGAGCACATATCCACATGTACATATAAGTACACAAAAACACCATTTACTAATGAAATTATAGGAGAATCAATCTCACATCTTTCCTGTAAACAATATAACGATTATCACGTTACCATCACATACTAGCCGATTTAGAGGCTAATTAAGGGTATAGATTTATATTTTCATATTTAAATTCTATTTGGTGAATAGTGTATATGTATATTTGAGTATCAATCATCGTAGGTAGACGAGATTGGACGAGATATGTATTACCATAGTGGGATGACGTCACAACGCCATCTCTCTCTTGCCTGATGCACGCTGGGAAATGTGTCTGCCATCTTGAATGGCATGGTTCTCTACTCCAAAGTGCGTTGACGACGAGAAATGGCGAAAATGAGTGAAAATATCAATGTTGTGTAGCATAGAAGCTCTCGAGTGCAACTCAAGTACATTGTGGAAACCGAGTATATTCCATAATTAAATATGGATGCGGTAAAGGCTTTTAACGCAGAGGTAAGATGTTTAATTATTAACTTCAGGTAAATATGTATATATATATATTTTTTGGAGGTCACCGTGTTAGGGTAAACCCTCCCTCGATTTTCCACAATGATGCCGATCGCACAAAATATGCTCTGCATTTATGAGGAAAGTCAATATTTGATATTGCGGTTGTTGAGGCTGACTTGTCACTGATTTATTTCATGGTCTTTCAATTTCATAACGTGATTGATAAGTTGATATGATAGTGTTCGTGTTAATCAAAATAGCGAACATATAGACATGCATATATATGTGTGTATATATGCAAAATGGAGAAAAAGTAAATTAACTTTCATTGAATTTTTCAGCTTTCTGCGTTGTATGATGTCAAACCACCAATATCGAAAGCTAAAATGAACTCTTTGACTAGAGGCGCAATTAAAGCCATAAAATTTTATAAGCATGTTGTACAGAGTGTAGAAAAATTTATCCAGAAAGTGAGTATTTTATTTCTGATTTTTTTTATAATTCTATCACTATATTAAATCTAATTGTTATGAATTTTCTTATTTTCACAGTGCAAGCCAGAATATAAAGTTCCTGGGCTTTACGTGATAGACTCGATAGTTAGACAGTCTAGACATCAATTCGGCGTTGAAAAAGATGTGTTTGCTCCGAGGTTTGCGAAAAATATGCAAACAACGTTCCTAAACTTGCTCAAATGTCCACCGGAGGATAAAAGCAAAGTGATAAGGGTCCTCAATTTATGGCAAAAAAATTCAGTGTTTCCACCAGAGGTTATTCAACCTCTGTTTGATCTAGCTGATCCAAATCATCCAATTCATAAAGAACAGCCAATGAATTCCAATGGAATATTGAATACCTCCTCTGGAAATAACATCAATAATATGAGTTCAATTACTAAGACCCCACCTTCTGGCGTCAAAAATGTAGCGAAAGATCAAAAGATTTTCACAGCCAAGCCCATCGATCCAGCTTGGTTGGCACAGACAAAATTGGAAACTGCAAATATGGTAAATGCTAATAAGCTATTAGGTCAATCAGGAGCTAATCAAGTCGATGTTTCGTTTCTTGACCAATTACAACATCTTCAGCAGTTACTTCTCAAAAAGCAAGAGGCTGCAAATGAGAGTCAGAGTTCAGTGAAGTTCGACAAGAAACTTTTGGATTTTGACTATGGGGAAGAAGAGGACGATGACATCATAATATCAAGTTCGCCAACAGCCGCAACAACCATTGCTGGCCAGCATAATGCTGTTAGCAGTGGTAGTCTCGAAAGTTTGGGGCTATTACTGACGAATCCTGAAGTGCTTCGACAACTACAGACTCTTCAACAAACGATGCAGGGGAACGCTGCAACTGTCCAACATGAGATGGAAGAGAAAATGCGAAAATTGCAACAAATGAAGCAGCAAGAGGAGGAATTTGATAAGCATCTAGCGCAGACAGTGCCTAATCTTCCCTTTGCATCGGAATGCGAGTTGAAAGCTTCCGACATACCAAAGCCAAATCAAAACAATGTCTATGGAAACGTTGTGGGCCTTATGCAACAAGATATGAGCCAACCACCACCGGGCTATCCCCCAGCGTTTGTTTCACAGCCAAGTGCAGCAATGAGACAACAAAATGTTCAAAATCAAACAAGCCCACTTTTAGATGAGAGACAAGATTCGCAAGATTATCAGTTATTGCAGACAAGACGTGATAGCAGCAGCGTGGAGATAGTCAACTTGGACTCAGTCAGGTCACAGAGCAGATCTCCCGAACGATTTCGGCGACATAGCAGATCTAGATCACCACGTCATCGAGGACGTGATCGAGATCGCGATCGAGAAAGAAAATCACGTTCGAGGAGTAGATCCCGACGACGCAGAACACGCTCGAGGGAACGGAAGCGTGATGATAGTCGTGAAAAAACTACTGAGGAGGAGAGGGAGAAGCAACGTGAAAGAAGAAAACGTGGTTTACCACCGATTATCAGAGAAAAGATGAGTGTGTGTAGTACGACATTGTGGGTTGGACATCTATCAAAGCTTGTACATCAGGAAGAACTCTCCGACACATTTGGCGAATTCGGTGATATTGTCAGTATCGATTTAATATCACCGAGAGGCTGTGCCTTTATTTGTATGAATAGACGACAAGACGCTTATCGAGCTCTAACAAAGCTTAAAAATCACAAAATGCAAGGTAAGGCCATAACATTGGCTTGGGCACCAGGGAAAGGAGTCAAAGGCAAAGAATGGAAAGATTATTGGGAAGTGGAACTTGGTGTTAGTTACATACCCTGGAACAAACTTAATAATGTCTCGGAACACGATCTTGAATTACTTGAAGAGGGTGGAATGATAGATGAAGATACGTTACCTCCTCGATTGATTGGTAAAGCAACAATACATACAGTTTTTTTATGATACGTCTTTGAAAATAGTACATTATTTGAACGTTAATTGATATTTATGTTTCTGCGTTTTCACAGGGAAATTGAAACATTCTGAAATGCATGATGGACAGCAAGGAATGCAAATGCAAATTGGCGGAGCCCCAATTCCTACTCTGACTGACGGTATTGTGAATATTATGCCACCAGCGACTGGTAATCAACAACAACCGATGGTCGACACAAGTCAACCACCACCAATTAGAGCTTCAGCCTCAACGAGTCTCATGCCACCAACAAGTGCACAGTTATCAATGATACCACCAGGATTCCCCATTTCTGGTGTACCTCGTAAGCCTCTCCATCAATCAGTACATTAGTCTTTTCATTTCTTCCATCTAATGTTACAAGTCCCCTGTCGATTTCAATACAATTGTTAATCGGATAGCAAATGCTGTAATTCTCCATATTCAAATGGTACAGGTATGCTTGGGCCAATGGGTTTACAAATGGCACATGGACTTATGCCTAATGTACCAATTGGTGTCCCGCCTCCGAATATGCAGAGTCTTCTAGGCCCACCCGGTATGATGCAATCAATGCTCACGCCACCAGTTAATTCACCTTTCGGCGCAGGTGTCGGATTATTAACTCAAATACCACTTCCTGCACCTGCCGCACCATCTGATAAATCTAATTCGACAGGTATATTGGTTGACCATTATGCAAACTGATAGTATTGCAATTACATGTTCTCAATCACACGTTCCCTGTACATTGTATTTGAATCAGGTATGCCTCACAATGTACCGCCAATTGGTGTACCACCACCCGCAGGCGAAACAAATGTTCCAAATCTTCCAATGCTACGCCAACCATTTGGTGTGGGTCCTCCACCGCCGCCAATTCAAATGCCGATGCAAGGGCAGCATTCAGACGATATGGATGTTGAAATGGAAGATGCGATGCCTCAAAGTTTAACAAATTCGCAACAAGAGAAGCCCCCTACACTAAGTGATCAATTACTTGCAGCAATGGGAAAAGGACCTAGAATCAATGAGAGAATGGACAATGATCAACGGGACTTGAGAGACAGAGATAATAGAGATAGAGATCGTGGTGATAGAAGAGATCGTGTTCGTACAGAGCGAGATGGAGCTGATGTGTCTAGTGATCGTGGTCGGGATCGTGGTAGAGGAAGAGATCGAGGACGTGATAGAAGGAGAGATGGTCGTGATCGCGATAGAGACGATCGACGAGACAGAGGTGAACGAGATATAAGATCTCATGATGGACCAATGCCTTTGGCCGGATCGGTTACTGGCATTGGACATATTCAAGAACCGGAGATGGGTATGAAAAAAGATAAAATGAGTCTTGCTGATAGACTGCGACAATTGGCTGATGGTACTTTACCCTTAGCTATAGATGATAGAATCGACCGTAGTATACGAGGTGATCGGAATGATCGTAATATAGAACGGACTGACCGACCACCACCATTTGAGGATGTTTCAAACATACGACGACCTGGTGATGGACCGCCGTCATTGATGGACCTTCCTAAATTTCCGATAGTACCAATCGTACAAGGTGATCGATCTGACTTTGGATCACGAGGCCCCGAATATCGTGGTCCTCAAGATCTTCGCGATTTTTCTCGTGGTGACCGTGGTGATCGCCCTGCATTTGGAATGAGGGGATCATCACAGAGAGGGCCAGCTGTGGACGATTTTCCAGATCCGAGGATTCTCGGTGGACGATTTCCTGATGAGTATGATAGACTCGGCCCTAATGGACCACGCCCCGAAGATTTTGATCTTCGATTAGGTCTTGAATTTGACCGAGCGGAGCTTCGCATACGCCACCCAGTTGACGATTATGAAGCAGAGCGATATGAATTTGAAAGGCGGCAACGAGAAGGATTTGATCCAAGAATATCCGATACATACGATCCACGTTCAGCCCCAGATCATCCAGATTTTGATCCAAGAAGACGAGAATATTTTGGACACATGGATTCTGGATTTGGCCCACATATGGGTTCAAGAGGTCCTAGAGGACCTATGGGTCCTGATGGATTTGGTTCGAGATCAGTGATCGGTTCTCGCGGTCACGGTGAGTGATTAATGTCGCTCAATACAGATTTCATTCACCTAACAATTTATATGCTTATTTATTCATTCATTTTTAGAAATTATAACTGCGTTGTTATCGTTATATAATATTTGGACACTTGTCAAGATATATCATATCTATTTCACAGGACCGCCAATGTTTCACCCTCGAGGAATGGGGCTCCGAGGTATGAGACCTGGATTACGTCCTCAATATATACCACGTGGAGGTGGTGGCGGACCACTCTTCGATTCGCGGGAGGGTGATACTGCTTTCTACAGAGCACAATTCGACGATGGTCGCGGTGGTCTTCCACCTTCGATACACATGAGGCCATATGGAGGACCGCCTGGCGGTGGACCAGCAATGCCCGATAGTCTATGGAGAAATCAAGAAAATGGTCCACCAGCTGTTTGGATGAATATGGAAAGCAATAATGGTCTCGATACTGATGAACTCATTCATGATAATCACGGAAATCAACGTGAAAATTCGAAAGGACATGGTAACAAACACCATGATCGTGATCGAGATAGTAGGAACTCAAGAAATAGAAAGTCAAGGTGGGGCAATGCCAGTCCATCTCCGACTGACCATGTCACGGATGTAGCTGGATCAGAACAAGATTGCGAAGATGATGAAAAACAAATGGATAGGAAGGACCATGACATTGATCATTCATTTTGCAATGATGATATTTCTGAAGTGAACCCCAACTCGGATGAGATACCGCCTACTCAGTCAACTCACACACAATCGTCCGACTCACAGCCGTTTATAGATGAATCTGTTAATGTAAGTACAAGTGAAACGGTGGACAATGGTGGCGATACAAATCACGTGCCATTGACAAGTAGTCACGAAGTGTTACCAAGTGAACAATTGGAAACTGAAAATGACAAAGTTGAAGCGAATGAATTAGCTGAATGTCAAGAGCTTTGTCGTGAAGAACCTGTTGTGCAGCTGGAGGAATCGACAACGATTGAGGGTAATGCAGAAATAATAGAAACAGAAAAAGTGGACAATCTTCAAGATGTTAGTGAACAAACACCAACTGAAAACAATGACGAAACATTGTAACGTATTAAAATACGCGTTTTTGGACAATGAGAGTGATTGAAGTGAGAGAATATATTGGATCGCCCGAACTTTTTGAGCAGCCATGTTGAATTGTATATTTTACAATGCGATGTACATAAGCGACAACAGTGGAATCAATTCCAGAATGAAAGAAGTGAAAAGAATAGAGAGAACAGAGGATTATGAATTCTTTCACATTTAAATGATGACTGTTTATATTTAAAGTGATGGAAAACCTGAGTGAATCTAGTGAGTCTCGGTTCAGTTATATTTTTCTCTTTCACTTCTTTTCTCTTTTTGAATTCAACTTTACGATGCGTTTGTCCTTGAATGTAAAATGCTGCTAAAACATATTGCTGTGATAGTGAACACAGGACCTATACAAAGATAATTTACCGAATGTACCTTACAAATGTCATGACCTTCGATTGGTGGTACGACTTTTTTGGTCTTGCTAGATAAATTCACCTGAAATTACGTAGTTTAACGAAAGATTGCCACTATTAATTCGACATTCATATTTATCGAAAGACAAAAGAAACAAAAATATTCATTGAGCATCTGGTGAAATCGTTGTCAGGTTACTATTAACACAATGATTATTATTTGTTCACAGTTCTATTGAATATCAAGTTTTTTTTTCTTCTTTTGTTTAAGTCATAATTGCAAATAAAACATGAGAATGAAAATATGGTAACCGAACACGGGGACTATACGGCGACAGTATTGTTCCACAACAAATATCAGGATGAGTAAAAAATAAATACTCTAATGATTAGTAATTTATTGAATTGTAAATAATTTTATATTTTTCTAGCAGAAAAAAAGAAGTTAAATGGCATTATTGTGCAAATAGTTGCTCAGTCAATGAAACGTAAATAAATATTTTATATGTATTGTTTCTCTATAAATACAAATACGGCGTTGTCATTCCAGAGATCTTTTTTCGGCAGCGAATTGTTACAGAGTGATAGCTTGATGTCAACATGCAAGATATGCATTCATTCATTGTATAGCAAACTAAACACAATCTCTCCATTAAGAATAATCGGGAAGCATTTGATCGAATTAATTAATTAATTCATCACAATGTCCGATTCTAGTGCATCAATGCGGATGCACGCCCATAGAAGAAGTCATTAACTGAATATAGGTACCCCATAGTTGAAGATACATTTCTTGCATTAAACAAAAAACAACAAAAAAAGAATAATAAAAAACGTAAAAACAGACGAAATAATCTTCAAGAACACCAGTAAAGATACAGTTCATAAAGTAGTAACTGTGGCGAATCCAATAATTATACTACTCGGTTCCTGTGTTCACGCACGCACGTGTTGTCTCTTGCACGCCCTCAACAACGATGGAAAACTCGCGCTTGCGCTCAAACTGAGTGACAAGTGCAAGGTACTGTTCATATTGCATTTATAACAAATTAAATGATTCGTTCTGCAACACGCCAGGCGATTAATGACATTTATATGAATGTACCCATGAATTTCGACTTGTGTGTTCGTAAGAACTATAAGTAACTAGCATTGCTCCATGCCATCAACAGTTTCTTCTATGCTTTGTACTCTATTTGGGATCATCTTGTAATAATTGCAATATCAATTTATATTTCAACGTAAACTCACTTATCCATTTGAATTCACAACTGTCGTTCATACTGTCGATCATAAATTGTTTGATTGATTGTCATATTAACTAATTTGGACAATACAAAGATGATTTATTGGATAAACAGAAGCAAAAATTAACTGTTGGATACTGCGTGCGAATGTTCTCTATTTGCAACTGCACTTGATATGAAGAACAAGTATTGCCTTGCTCTCTAATTAATTCAAAATTCGAATAAATCCTTCAATCATTTATGTATGAAGATGTGATGTGAGCGCGTCAGTTTATAACACAATCCAATTCTTTAATATAATTGTAATATTATTCAGATGTGTTACGTGCGATTACGATTGTTAATCCCTAAAATAGAAACATTGCTAGCGAATTAACGAGAAAACTGTCGAAACCAAGGCATTATTTGATTTTTTTTCTTTTTCCTTTTCATTATGATTAAATAATTATTGTTACACAAAAGTATGTACGTAGAAGTTGACTGAATCGTTTCTCATGGCGACGAAACTCGAAAATTCTTATTGTAGACGATCCGGACGCGAAAATCAAGAAAAATAAAAGGTCTTGATAAATGAAACAATATGAGTATCGCGGTATGAAATGGATTTTTAATTATTCAATATTCATAGCTATCGTGCAATGTTGCATAGATATCTAATCTCCCTTAGCTATTCCTAAATATTTTGGCGTTTGTATTAATCAATCTACAAGTTGTAAACTGCACAGTTGCGATGAAATTCTGTCGGGATAAATTTGATTGTTGCTATTGGCGATTAGAATGAATGAAACTCTCGAAAGGGATGAGCGAATACTTGTGAGTTAAGGTCCAGTTTCGACTGGACGATCCACATAATTGATTCATCTAGTTGCACAGTTGAAAATTATTCATATATGATAAAGACAACTGGGTAATCAAACGATGAGAAAAACACAGATATCGTGACTAGTATTTTGTAGCGGATATTTTGATGCGATAGTTATGATAATATTATTATAAGAAAACGATACGAGTTGAAGTTATAATGTAACCATATGAATGACGAGAATAAAAATGTGAAATATACGTGAGTATTCATTATATAATGCATGAGATATATGTAAAGTCTGTTTTCTTCTGTACTTCTATTGTGAGAAAATTCTCATGGAAAATAACGCACTTGTGTAGATACTTTTATTTTATTATTTTCTATTATATTTTTCGTGGTCGGATATTTTTCATGAAGGTCGATACTTTCATTAACCTCATGAAGGCATGCGATTCAATTAAATTTGAGACTTGTACTGCTATTTATCGCTCAATCATGTCAACGAGACAACTAAAGAGTTCTCTTGCGAATCATTGCTATCCTCAAGCAAAACCCATCACGAAATCTCCCCGCCTGTAAGGCACCATTGAATAACCCATGAATTATTTAGTATTGTCTCTGCCTGTTCGCTCAATTATTTCAATCAATACACTGCATAGCACTGGTTTAGATAACTGTGGTGATAGTAACATAATGTTAATAATGAAAATAAAAAATATGATTGATATAGCAAATCTGATACGTGCAAGTAGCTCGTTCCCAATCGAATAACTATACATTGCCCCCAGCATTATGTGCCCCGTCCTTATAGCATAGGATTTTGGTTTTTATACGAAATTTCACTCTTGAAAAATGTCGCAGATATAAAGTAATGTCTCTTAGTTTTATCTTGAGAACGCACTGATGTGATAATGATGTAGTTTAGAATTTAGCGAGCGAGAAGTCGCCGATCGCAAATGGAATATAAACCGCAGAGTAATGTAAAAACCGAAGCAATAGTGTTCAGTGAATTCAATTGCCTTCGAATTACAATAGCTAATGATACCGGAACATTAACGAAATTATCAACAAAATTTATATCTAATAGGGAGTTCGCCGCACCAATCAGACGTACATGCGATAAATGAAAGATAAAGTTTGATCTAATAATATAATTATACAAAGTACTATATTTACGACAATACAAAATTAGTGGTAGCCACATTATCAAAAAGTTTTATATTATTTTTGATACTCTGTAATTTGTCATGTACAATGAACGGGAATAATCTTTTTTGTTAACAATAATTATGTAGATGCATACAACTGATTATTATCGTCAAATGGTATTGGTAAAAAAATGTTGTTACTTTCAAAATATATTTGCTATTTTCCCGAAGGGGAAGGAATAAATCCCTGGTGTTCGTTGTTGATATTTGAAAAAGAAAGTTTCAGTTTTCACGCACTGTCAAATCATGAAATACTATTTCATTCTTGAAACACACTTACTTTTCAAAGTGAAGTTTGGACGTGACGACGTTTCATATGTTGTGCGCTTTCTCTCAATCTGTTGGTCCATTTTTTCGATAAAGAGTGACTTTCAAACATCCAGGATTTTCTTCGATGAAACTACAACAATATGAAGAGAAAGAGAGAGATGTAATTTTCAGTACAATGCGTTGGACAAATGAAATTGAATTGATTTTTACCGAATATTCCGAGTTAATAATCGCTTCGAAACTGCAGGTTTTATTTTGCTCGTTCCATTGTTGCTCCTGGCTCCCCTCCCCGTAATTATATATACTGTTGATGATTTCTTCTTACTGCTTTTAATGAGTTTATCTATATGATGGTCTAAAAATTTATCTAATGCTTGTAACGCTTCGGCAACGAACAAATAATGTAGGTCCAACGTATTTTCATTATCCCCATAAATTTGGCCGTCCACTAAGGCATCAGCCGCATCACTACGTGCAGCCTCGATATTTTCTGAATGAAGTCGAGCCTGAAAAAGCGACGGTATATAAGAGGAAAGAAACAAATTGAATATTAAAAATGTCTGAACAATCATAAAAATAAATCCGTGAACTCACAACTTGTGAATAATAAGCAGCTACTTGTGGATAACCGCGCCTATATGCCTCAGCCGCTCTATTGAAATTGTCAATTCTCAGAGAAAACTGTCGCTGCGCCTCTTGTCTCAAGTCTGCTGCCTTCCTCAAAGCGTTTTTATATGGTGAACTGTTACCACCACATTTATTGTCCGCTTGTACAACAATAACTGGAGAAATGCTCTTTGCACTGATTGCATCGGCATTACCATGAAAATTATCCACTTTTTTTTGCTCCGGCAATTTACTATGTGTAGATTTGTTAATCGTTTCACAAGGAGTTATCGAACGTCCAGTGTTTGACTCAATTATATCAAAAGTCTCCTTGAAATTACCGTTATGAGCTATGAGGATTTGATCAAAAGTTTCTGGATCCATGTCTGGCAGTGATTCATAAAGCATCTGTCGTGATAAACGGGCGGCCATATCATCTGGTATTCCCTTGTTCACTACCGATTTCACATCATTTTTATAAGTTGCTAGAGCTAACTCCATATCCATTATCTCCTCGAGATTTGGAACCGGATCTTCTGAATGATCGTTACTAGATCCACGTGCTTCAGTAAGTTCCAATTCTCTTTCTAATGATTTAGCAAACTCTGCATCCTTAGCTATCATCCGGTCCAATTGCTCGTGACGCACGTTCAACTGCTGATACATACTTTCAATCCAAAGAGCATACAAATGTTCAGCTATAGATTTTTTTATTGAAATAACTGGTTGGAAGCCATCGGGAATCTGGAAATCGTGGTGACCAAATTGATTTTCTAATGTGCGTACAAACTCACAACCTAAATTCAATTCTATTGTCTCCTCAAGTTCAGGGGTTTTCGCATTGTCCGATAATTCTTGTGGACTCTCCAATACCGTAGATTGTATCGAAACATCGTCAATAATATCTCTCTTTGTTACATCATTATAATCTATATCGTTTGAACACTTTTCATCTACAATAATTTCACATTTTTCCACTTGATCCTGGTGAAGCAGTAAACTTTGCTGTTGGTGAACCTCATTTTCTGTGAATACCATATGACCTAAATCTTCTTCCGTGTGATAATCTGCATCTTGCACAGATTTGGCAGTAATGTTTATTCGTTCATTTGACTGCGAACTGTTGGGGGTTTCGCAATCATCTAAATTGGTTTTTTCAGAGTTTTTTATGGTGATATCATCGGGAACGCCATCCAGCAACATCTCAACAGTCCAATCGAAATCTTTCATGCATAGTTTCTCATAAACTTCCGTTAAACAATCTCGCGGGATATTAGGGAATAGTTCTATTAACTCAGAAGTACGATCAGCATTATCGTCGTCGGTTTTGGAATCTGGATTACCTTCTCTATTGAATAGATCACCAGTCATTGAACTTTTATGGAGCATCAATTTAAACGGTGGTGGTTCAACATGCATTACTGGTATTCCATTGTTTATGTGTCGACTAAATGCATTCATAATTCGATAGCCGGGCTCTGAAGTTCCACCAACGTAAGCCACATTAAAATCATAATATGTTGTATTTGTGGAAGCATCTACTGTTAAAACCTTTTCTGCTATAATATCATTATCAGGAACGAATTCTGGAATTGATATATCATCAAGTGGAAATGGTGATTCCTTCCACGTTATTCGGTTGATATTATCCAATTCCTCGGATGAATTTGAAGTATCTTCTGGTATGGTCGAGCTATCCATCGCGTTAGATTCAACATGTTTTTGTTCACTTGATTCAATTATTGGCGCTGTATTATCAATCAGAGTTGACTGTACATTTTCTATCGATTTCTCGCAATAGATTCCTTCTGTAGTAGTTTTTGAAGATGAAATAGAAATATCATTTTTCTGTACATTTTCATCTTCGCTTCTAGATGCATGATCGTCTACAATAGTATTGCTTACTGAAATTGATGTCGTCATCTTGTTCTGGAGAGTAACAAAGGAAGACTGATTCGATGATTGCTTATATTCTTCGTTCACTGTGAACTCAGTGATATTTCCGGTGTCTGGTGTTTCAGCGAAACCTGAATCCCTTATCTCAGCTGACTCACCTATTGTTCCAATTTTAGATTTTTCATTGCTATCACATAACATTCTCAAATTATTGCAATCTTTATCACTCATCTCTCCAATTGATACAATTACACTTATTGGAATTTTCTCGAATTGCTCTTTATCATCATTAGTAGCTATGTTAGTACCATTCTTATAACAACATATTCGAGTTTGATCCAATGATTTTTCGATTTCTACTATTTCTTCACAACCTGAAATATCTCCAGTAATTTCGGTGATTATGACAGTCGACTTTTTTCTTTCATAATTATTGACAGCATCATCATACTCTTTCGTCAATGCATTTAAAAATTCATTCATATCATTGGTTTCGAAGTCATTGTAATTTACCTGTGACAAGTTAGTCAATGGCTTCGTCGACAATGATGGATTCATTGTGGCGTATTGCTTTTCTTTACCAAATTCTTTGTCTTGCTCTCGTATATCATCAGCATTTATTGGTGATCCTGGCGAATTACAAAAATAATACTGATGATGATCATGGTGATCGCTATGGAGAGTTTTGCCATTTAATGATAACGTGAAATCCCAACACTGTGTTAAAACATTCTCATTGTTAACACGATCTGAATCTGATCTAACTTCTCTAAATGATCCGACAGAGTCGGAATGAACTAAACTATTTTTACGTTCAGATCCTATTGCACCAAGCGGTTGTGATAAATAATTATCAGTCTCAGGAGATCTCGGGCCTTGTTTGTGTTCACCGGGCTCTCCATCGGTCATATCTACTGTTACCTTCGTCCGCCCATCACCTGCATCGGTCTTTTCATTCGTTGATTCATCAAGATAATGTAATAATGTGTTATTTACATCATCACCTGTATCCATATTGCTTTCACATGTACTTTCCTTCTCTCGATTTGCATTTGCAACTTGATCGATGTTCTGTGGGCTTGCTGTGCCTTCAGTGGTCAGAACATCTATCTCTTTGACTTTATCAATTTTTTGTGGAGATTCCTCATTAGGATATTTCAATGAATATAGTTCCAACAACTTTTGTCCATTAATCCCACGCTCGTATCGCGTTTGCATGTCAGCGATTTTTTTTTTCATCACACCGTGTGAGGTTTTTCTAGCCAATTCATTGATATTATTTGCCCAAGGTGTATCAACATCCAAAACTTCAATATAATAGCCCCGTTGGACTGCCATTGAAGCATATGGTCGCATCTCCCAAGCCTCCAGGTTGGTATTGTCAACAATCACCGGGCTCGTAGATGATTTGAGAGCGTTGAATACGCGTCGTTGATTTGAATTGTGTGCGTCACTCAGCTTGGTTGGATCATACACATATGAACCGCGATTTATCTGTTTGAAATAATCATCGGTACTGAAAATATAGAGCGAGGGATCACCTTCACAGCCAGCCCTTGTAACAATTTTTTTTGCTAGAGTCGATTTCCCAGCACCTGGCAAACCACGAAGGATGATGAGTATTTTATCACCATTATTGATAGCTCCTATAATCCTGTCTAATGTTGCGCTGTGATTTGTCTTATTGGGTGTGTTGGATGATGGACCAGTAGTGATTAATTTTGACTTCTTGAGCTGATGGGTTGGTGAAGACATTTGTACCGAAGATGACAGAAATTGTGAGACGGGGACTGCCGATTCAGACGGAACGCTGTAGTCATTGAATTCTTCTTCAATCACCACATCTGCGTCGTCGTCATCGGAGCTGCTTTCCATTCCGGGGGAACGATAATGTACTTGGAGTCCACATAGTTGACGTGCACTTCCAAGTTTATTGGCTTTAGAATTATTTTTTGATGAAGATTTTGTTGCTAGACTGTAGCTCGAAGAGTTCAGTCGAGGCGGTGTTATTGGTGTTGTTGGTGAAGGAGTGATAGATTGCCGCTCATTGCAATTCAGAGATTGCGACATGTTCGTGAATTTATTTGAAAGAGTTTGACTGCTATGCATTGACGAGTTTGATGAATAAGATATCTCATTACTTCGCCAATCCTTTGCCTTTGCTCCTTTGTGCGAATTACTCACTGGATTCCATACTGACTCCGTCATTGACCCTTTCTTTTCTATGTTCGTTTGGGTATTGCCAAAAGACGTATCCAGTTTAGCTATATTACCCCTAAAAGAATCCATTCTATTTTTTGTTGATTTTCTCTTCAATTGTTCGAATTTTGTGAATCCATCCAATTGTTCTTTCAGTTCAGTTGGATTCATCTTCAAGTATTCGTCAGATAATCCATCATCTGTCAACCGATGATAATGTTCATCATTTTGAGCCATGGTAGTCATAGTTTCAAAATTTGTTTCCACAGCATTGTTTATCGGAGTTTCAACAGTCGCAGATAATGCAATGAGTGCATCAATAGTTGACTGTAATTCCCAATTACAGTTTTGTGCAAGTGACACTATCACCTCTTGTTCCAAAGTAGTAGCAAACATTTCCGTGACTAGATCCAGTACCATTTGTCGATGACATTTTTTTTTATTTGCATTACTTTTACCTTTACTCTGACTTTTACCACATGAGGGCGAGGCTACAGGAGGCCACTGATCATTCGATGCCATGTTTTGCTAGACCCAATTTATTCCTTATATCTTCAAACGCTCTTATCGATAGAACCTACATTGTCATTCAAGAAACTTTATATCATCTTTTCACGAAAAATTATGATAGAAAATGAAAATGAAATACCTCACAGTAACATTTGGCAATGTTGAATTGTCGAAAGTTTACACAGACGTCACTATTGAGAAAACATTCACAATGACGTGTCTATCTTTTGTGCTTGCCTGTACAGCGTATATGTGAAAAGATGTACAGCTGTTCAATCAGTGTCAGCAGCTTATAATATTTGAACGTTTCAAAGATATTATTGATATGTGCAGACTGGAATCATACTACAAGGGCACTTGAAAATTACTGATATTATATAGATGATAATAACAATAATAATGATGATAATAGTAATAATAATAATAATAATAGGCTATGATATATACCTCGACAAAAAACACATGTTACACCACGCTATCAAAGCTTCACAGTTAGGTATAGGGATGCGCACTGTAGATTGGTACAGAGACACTACAGTGTGCGTCATGCGCGTTCCTACAACAGCACAATGACGCGTGAATTTGCATATCCCAATGCAATTCAATTTGGTATTCATGCACGGTGCGTTCTCTTTTCTCTATTGTTTGTTCACATTTTTTTGTTGATAATATGAAAAATTATTGATTATGAACAGTGGTTGAATAGATGAACACCAATTTGTTGTTTATGGGGTGAGCCATGACAGCTTCAGCTTCATTTGTTATGATTATTTTACGACCAGCGTCCTAAAATGAAGAAGGACATTAACGGGGATGTTACATATATTTTATAATAATAAAATGATTTCGTAGTTCTACATAACCTCTCTGATTTCATCAATAAACTGCTTGTTCATTTATTTAACTTTCAAATTGTTCCTGTCGCTTCTTTGACAATAGAAAAAATTGTATTGTTTGGATGAGTAAAAATTTGAAAGTGTGTTTAGCGCCAAAATGAAATACAGCATACTGAAGGTAGGCAATAGTACTTAAACCCTGTCTTGACTCGAGTTATTGGAACTTGGTCTCGGAACTCTGTACGATTATCGAAATACGATCAAATCGATTGTCGAAATTCGACTGAATCGATTATCGTGATACAAATATGTTGCAGGTGGTAGTGTATGCATTCACATGAATTAACTACTTGGCGTTCCAACAAAATTCAAAAGTATGCAGTACCATGACGAATAACCTGCTGGCGCTGGCGCAGGCGCAGAACAGTACGGGATAAATGAGAAGCAATTCACGTCAACGATTGGCCAATGCCCATAATATTTTTGTTTATTCTAGCGTGAATTTAGCGTGAGCCGCGTGAATCTAGTGTGAATGTAGTGTGAATATAGCGTGAATGTAGCGTGAATTCAGCGTGAATCTAGTGTGAATGTAGTGTGACTCCAGCGTGAGTCTAGCGTGAATCTAGCGTGAATGTAGCGTGAATTTAGCGTGAGCCGCGTGAATCTAGTGTGAATGTAGTGTGAATGTAGCGTGACTCCAGCGTGAATCTAGCGTGACTCCAGCGTGAGTCTAGCGTGAATCTAGCGTGACTCTAGCGTGACTCCAGCGTGACTCCAGCGTGACTCTAGCGTGAGTCTAGCGTGAGTCTAGCGTGACTCCAGCGTGA
>JAPYZH010000776.1:0-17261 GCA_030523085.1 Meteorus colon | reverse complement strand
AGAGTAGAGAAATCAGTGAGTAAAAATATTAGGGAATAGTGATATTGTAGTAGAGACATTTGGGAGTAGTGAAATTAAGAGTAGAGGTCGTTGCTTGCCTTATTCAACATTAGAAAAATTATAGCATGAAGAAAAATTTCAGTGGGGATATTTTTAGTTGAGATATCTGTGTAGGGATATTCGTTGGTAGAGGTTCATTTGGTATATGGAGGGTAGAGGTACCCTCCATAATTTGGTAGAGCTGTGGTACTGCCGTGTGAATAAATTATGGAAAAAATTGAATAAAAGTATTAAATACAATCGAACAAATAATTCAATTGATCGAACAATCAATAAAAGGAATTAATCTATCGAATGCATAAGAAAAAAAACGAATTTAAAACACAAAGGGCCAAGTTAAGAAAAAAAAATTGTTTAATTTTTTATAAATAAACGATAATCGAACAAATGAAAATATTGAATGAACATTCAAGAACAAAGGACGAACAATTGATTCGTATATATCAAAATTAGAAAAAATGATTTCGCGCGGCCAGGTTCATGGAGGTCTCCACCACTCATAACGTCATCATAGAATGGATATTCGAATTGTAATTGATGTTTCAAATTAGTTATGCACAAATAACAGTAGTTTTGTGAGAAAAACTTAAGGTATTGAAAGAGCGAAAGGGAAGCAAATAATTTGTAGTAAAAAACGTGAAAAACCCCAGTCACTCACTGAGATATGGGAAAAAAATTTTATATTTATAATTCGACATATCTGATTACATATTCATCGAAAAATTCGATTAATTGCGGATTCTGATATAGAAATTTGAAAAAAATTAATAGTATTTGTTCATTACACTCTACAATTAGAATTCCACGCCACTAATTACGGCGTATGATATACATATGTATGGCGTTTTGATGAATGGCCGCCATCCCATCTATTGCCACCAGTGTAGCCAGATCGTGGGTAAATCGTACCCCCACTTTGCGGCTCTCTGCCTTAAGAGAGCATCGAAAAGCATTGAAAACGGTGACAAAGTGGGGGTACGATTTACCCACGATCTGGCTACACTGATTGCCACTAGTGATTGCTTCCATACCACATGAGAGACCCACACAGATCTACATACATATGGATATAGGAAACTACGGCAATACAAATAACAATTGAAAAAGTCGTTGATAATCGTTTCCAGTGCACCATTGTGCAATCATCGAAGGTGGTCAAAGTGATTACGCAGGTGTTTCCTATAAGGTTGTTATGTAATAGTTCATATGTGAGTACATACGTAATATAATCGGTATTTATGAAATGTTCGTCTGCATAATGTCTACAGAAGAATATATCACGATTAAAAATCTGGATTTTCGCAGTATTGATGAGCGACGCGGTCAAAAAACATCAGAGCATTCGAAAAAAAAAACCGATTGTTCCCAGAACTTAACCTCCCAACGCAGCTATATATAAACATTTACTCATTTATACCTATTATACCTAGTATGAATTGGAATCTATAATAACGAAAACATTGGTTATGTTTAGACTAACTCAACTTTGCTCAACGTTTCTCAAGAGTGTTCAACGTCACTCAATGTTGAGAAGCGTCGACCAAAATTCATGCGTTGCAACCGTTCCCAGACATTTGAATTTCACTCAACGCCTTTGAACGATGCCCAACAGCACTCAGCATTGAGTTAGTCTAAACAAATTGGTTGTGTTAAGACCGACACAACGTTGAGCATCGCAAGACAACTTAACACAAGTGATGGCCCTTCAACAGAGTTTGAATCGGCTGATTAGCATTGAACGTTGAATAATTTAAGCTGGACACGTAGACTCAACTCAACGAAATCTTGATTATATTTTTGTCGTTGTGGATGTATAAGTCAAGAAAAGGGAATCATTCTGACGATTTTGTAGAATAAATCAATGGATTTAATAGATAAAAATATAGCGAATATTCTAAATAAGATATGATCAATTTAATCACAATAAAAATGGGTACCCGGACTATTGAGGAGGGCGCACACTCTATTTCAATCTTCATATAAATAATTATCAATTGAAAAATATATGACCCCATAGATGGCATCGGTAACTGACTTGGTAGCAAGATTCAAACACAGCTCCGGTCCGTGTGATGAATTAGGGTAAGTGTGGGTATTACCGCGGTTTTTTTTCGGTCTTACTTCAAAGGCATTTTTATAAAATTCATTCCAAGATAACCATGAATTTTTTTTTTTACCTAAAGTTTGACTTATTATGAACTCAAAAAAAAATCAATAATGCAATTAACTAATATTTTCTCCAAATAATTAGCAATAAACAAAAAAGTCCATGTGCATGTATTACTGCGAGTCTCGAAGTAGCTTGCCCCTATTACGGCGTGCCAGTTACTGCGAACGACCCAATTACTGCGAGCCTATTACTGTAGAAAAAACTCGATGACTCAAAACTTTGGGCTCACATGAGAGATGAAATTAAATAAGTTTGAAAGTTAATTAGTTAAGTAAATTACATGATCAATAAAATTTATCATTATTTTTCTCATTTATTTTGGGCATCGTTTATTGTGGAGTAACAGCAACTCAAAGGCAACTCAGGCCACGCAGTATTTTTATAGGTTACAATAGAAGCATTTAATATCCGCAGTAATTGGCACAAGTGTATGCCAATGAAGGCGCTTCTATTACTGCGAATGCATGACAAAAACCGCGGTAATACATGCATGCTTAGTTTATTAGCACCAATTACAGCGTCTTCTGATAAATAATATTAATCAATCAAAATTCAATTTTTATTGAATTTTTGATATCAAAAAAGGGTTATCTTACTTCTATATGCAATAAATGTGAAAATTAAGCCATGGATTTAAAAAAAAAGAACCTTTTAGTATCGTGGCTTTTCGCACGCGGGCTCGAAAGAGAGCCATAACTTTCGACGCCAACGACCAGTTCATTTTAATCGTTCAAAACAAATTCAATAATTAATGTACGTGTAAAACCACTATGCATTTATTTTCTCAAAGGTTTCAACTACTAGCAATAATTTTTTTCGACTCAAAAAACTTATACATCGTTTGTTTATAATCAAAACAAAAAAATCCGCAGTAATATTCTCACCTACGGTAATACCCACACTTAGCCTACCTATAGAATTATCCACTATTTTCATACATAGGGGAGCGCGGGCTCGCCCCGATCACCTTAGAGAGACACCTTTAAAATTATTGAAATTGTCCATGAAAAATAATAAAAAGAGTAATATATTACTTTTTAGAATCTTGAGACGTAAATACACATATTCAAAAAATTTTTTGAATTCGGAATTTTTTGGAATCGCTATCAGACTATTTAATTTTTTTTCTGCCTCTGATAGGTCTTTCTGCTTCTTGTAATAATTGTTTATTCTCTATTTTATTTTTTTTTTCTCCCAATTGTTCTTTCATAATAGAATCAATAAGAATAATTGATTTTTGTTTTTGTCTGTTGCATTTTTTTGGTACTGGTGGTGTTTGAGACTTATTCCTGTCATCTTCACAATTCAAAGTATCTTCAATTAATAATTCTTCACGAGGTTCATTTGTAAATAAGCCAAGAGATGATATGTTTTCATTATTTGACTCTGAGAAAATTTGGACCGATTCAACCGGAGTAGCAAAGTTAAGAATGTCTCCATCAATTGTATGGGAACAAGAAGGTTTGTTTATGAGTTCGAGATGTTCGTTGGCTGACAATAGCACTACAGGACTACCTAAAATATCAATAACTTCTGAACTACTAGCTTCCAAATTTTGGACCGAATTATTGTTAAGAGATAAAATTGGCGTTAATGAATCTGTCGATAAACTTTTAGCTTCTTTCAATTTTTCTGCAATTTGAATTTTTTTTTGAAAATTTGTTTCGACTAAAAGGATGAATTCCAGTTGACTTGAATCCACTCACACCCTTTTCAATATTTGCTACTGAATTAAAGGCTTTACTGACGATTTCCGATGTCAATGTTTTATTTGTCTCAGAGCTTCTTGTTTCATGAACAAATCACATTCTTTGCGATAAGCTTTTCAAAAAGCCCAAAAAAACTCACATCAAGCGACGTTGATACCATGCTCATGACAAAGATCAAAAGCATATATGGAAGTATAACTTGTGTGATTATCCAAAATCAGCAAGGTAGATTCTTCTTTGGAAGACTTGGCGTAATTTCGAATAGTTGTAACCACACGTAAAACAATTCACTGTTAGACCAACTGTTAAGAGAGCAATGATAAATTGAACCATTTAGACCATTTTTAGATAACTCTGGTCACATTCTCTTATACTCATACTCATACACAGATAGTGGTGACATTTTTACCTCGTTCTCTACTAGTTATTGCACCAATACGTTTTTGACCAGATTCTGCAAAAAATTTTTCAGGTTGTTGAACATTTGAAGTTCCTGATTCATCCATGTTCCATATATTTTTAGCTGGGATTTTTTTCACAGCTTGGGCCATTTAAATACATATCATAAAATAGATCAACATCATCTTCATTGAAAGCCAGAACACGGTTCAAACTAGTCGCCTCAGGTTACGAATAGAAATTTCATCATTTTTAATAAATTAATGAAACCACTCTTTGCACATTTTGTCTCTCTTAAATTTATGAAGAATATCATTACTTTCAGCATATTCATAAGCAATACGTCGTACTTCTGATGGTGTGAAACCGTAATGTAGCTTTGCCATTTCTTTTGACTTTTCTGCTATAGCCTTTTCTTGCTCGACTGTAAAAATTGTTTTACCTCCAATATTTGGTTGTGATAAAGAAGCTTTTTTCAAACGTTCTTATAAAATGCTGAAAGAGATGGTGTACAATTCCGATGCTTTCCGAATTGGACCATTTCTCAAAGCCGCAATAGCAATGACAAGAGTTTCTGTTGCCTAATTTTTCCCTATCAGTCTTTCGGAATCGCTTACAAGGCATCCATACTTTATTTATTTATTTTTTTCAATAATGAAACAAAAATATTACAATTTTATGTAAATAAAGGTTTATAAAAAGGAATTATTAGTGATTGACTTCAAATTTTGCAAAAACTTACCCTAATTAACTAATTAATTGCTTTTTTTTTAGATAATGTTGGTTAGAATTAAGTAGACACGCAGATTGTCAATGAGAAAACAATTGAATAAACTGGCCGGCGTGGCCCCATAACTTTGACCGATACGACCCCGGCGACCGAATAGAGAAAACAAACTTAATTTGAGATAAAATGATTAAGAATCACTTTGTTATAAAAATTACAAGAGATTCAGAAATATCTGTAAATTATGTAATCATTAATTACATACTTTTTTCTCGATACTAAACATATTGAAAACCGTATGATAGTGCTGTGCGCGCGCGTGTCTGTGTGTGTCAAATATGAAAAAGCGGTTCTCCAATTAAGCACCGCCAAAAATATCTATTAGGGTCATGTGGGGCAAGTGTGCGCAGTGGGTAAGAGTGCGCAAACCGATTCATTTGAGCCCCAAATACGTGTAATTGCGCAATCTTACCCACTGCGCACATTTGCCCCACATGACTCTACTAGATATCGGCACTCTACTCGTGAGAGAGCGTAGCGAGCAAATAAGAATAACCCCACACGCGAGCGAACAAATACAACCCTACTTGTTTATTTTTCACTTTTGAGTTTATTAATTAAATATAATCGAATGAGTATTCAAAATGAAGTTTAATTCAAAATTTAGTACCTAAAAGATTTTTTAAATTGAGGTGACCGGGGTTACCAGCTAACCGGGACGACCCCACGCTCCCCTACTTTGAGTTAAATCACAAAATTTGAAAGTGCCGATGTACCTAAAGACAACACATGTAGATTCTAGATGTTTATCTCAAACTTCTTTGTTTGATAATCAAGAAATTATCCATTATGATCAGCTTATGTAATGATATTCCTCTCAAATGTATCAAACAGATGGACGATGACACAGTACCAGAGATGGAAATTGTTGGAGACGGGTTTGAACAGTCTCACAATGAAACTGAAACGAAAAGGACACCGAGCTCAATAGATACATCCAACGAAGAACTGGAAACAGATTGGCAAAAATTTTTAAAGTAAGATACATATCAAATTACAAAAATTAGTCATTATGAGTACAGTGCTCCCCTAACAATGCACTCCATACATGCCCCCCTCCCCCCATTTATCACGATGCTCAGTATGAAGACATTTTTCATTTCTTGTTACTCCTTCTACAGCACATTATGCCGAATAGTTTACGCTGCAGAACGAATTTTGTCGAAAATTATGATGATTGGAACTCGTTTCATATACATTTCGATGGGTTTTCGTAGAAATATTCTCGCGTTCGTAATATAAAATGAATCAACATTATCGAAGAATAGAAATGGTTTTTCGAAGAAAACAAAAAAACAGATTTAATTCATATAACGGTCGGTCAAACAAATACATGAAAGACAATTCCTAATTTATGTCTGATGCAGCATGGTATCATTCACTTATAGTGAAATGTTCGCCCGGGACTTCACTTCGGAACTTATATTTTTGTTTGTGACACTCATTAAGGGATTTTTTTTGGTATTCTTATTTATGACACGGTATCGTAGAACATGATTACAAGCCTCCGTGGTCACACAACAGAATAAAACTACGGCGTTCACACTAGACCCATTGCCCAGTTAATTGTCAATCAACAATTGTAACTAAACTATCTGTCCGGATTTTTTCAAAAATTAACATTACATGCTTCGAATCTTCTAGATGAAACATAAAACAGTGATTCAACAAAAAAAAAGTTGGGAATATGTAAGGGAAGAATTTGAAACGGTAAAAATATTTTTAAGCTCAAAATTGAATTGTGAAGCTCCTTAAACATGATACTTTTGGAAAATAAATATTAGGACACTATTCCGAAAAAGTATTTATTCTGATATGGGAAGTGTGTCGTTTCTTTGAAGCCAGATGGGGCGAAATGTTATTGTTATTTTTGGAAGAAATAGTTTTATTCATATGAAGGTAGGTTTCACTATTATTGTTAATGCTTCCACGTCGATGTGGTGATGCTAGGACAAAAAATCTCCGCCGCTGGCCGCATGAAGCACCTGATTTCATAATTTTATGTTATATGATAGCAAATAAGTTCGCCATTAATACATCAATTATTGAAAAATAATCTGACAAGTACCTGAGATGCACTTATGGTCCTAGTCTTTATTCTGAAAACGGAAACAACAAGTGTATTATATATTTTTCTTCAAAGATAAGGTCTGTATTGATCTTATCCAGAATTTTCATGGAGGGTCGGATCTCATGTAATTTTCTCGAGACGATGTAAGAGCAGAATGGAAAAAGATTAGTCATTTAAACTGATATGATTATAAACATTGATCAATATGATTCTCATTTTCCTTCAATAGCAAAACTAAAATACAAGTGTGAAATTTGTTGGACATATTGAATGCCACTAATTCCATGACTCTCTCAATCTAATCGATCTATTCTCCAATAATTGGAATGTCTCGAAGCATAGGGCACATCATTTGTAATAATGACAAAGCCGGTTACATCATTGCACCCCATTGGTGGCTTGAGGAAATGGATCGAACGAAATTTAGATGAAAAAGTTTGGCCGCCCATTCTTCGCAATGAATTTTTCTGATTTTCAGAAACTTTTATAGTCTTGGGCTGTCTGTCAGACATGTCTATCTCCTTAGATATTTGAACGAGACTGAATTGCAGATAAATATATCAAATACATACGTCATCGTCATATCTTTTATCATTTTCGAAATTAATAATTGGCATGATTCGACCTTTGATCGACAGTTGTGTTAGCTCCCAGGGAAATACATTTTTATGCATATAGAAAACTTGTGAAGCACGCGACGCAGAATGAACAGTCTAAATATCACCAACGCTTTGACACTGTGAGTGGAATTTCAAGAGAAACTTCTGACATGACGGTAGTCGTGATCAGGCGATCATAGATAGATAGATATATAGATAAATAATTTTATTTGATCTTAAAACCATAGCTCCCTGAAAACCATCAAAAGTATAAAAATAGTACTACATGTAATACAGTGTGCAATATATGTATGTGGATGTTTTAGTGTCAATCTAATAAGTTCTTACACAATCAGTCATTAATGTCCAGAAAATAATTCAAACAAGCAACTCTGAATTCTATGAAACTTTGCGATGTAGAGAGTTCTGGTGGCAAAGAATTCCATATATACATTCCATAAACTGAAAAGAAGTTCTCGTACATTGTGGACTTACATACTGCGGTATTCTTAAATAATCTCGGCTAACATCTCCTCTCCTTAACGAAACAGGCAGAAATTCTAATTTTGATCCAAATAATTGATTGAAGTTCAGATTGATTTCTTTATAAATATACAAGCAACAGATAAGTCTCTTCTGGTTTTCAACTTTAACCAACCTAATCTCTAGTAATAAACGCAATTTTCTTTGCATTTTCAATTGCAACTTACTGGCAATATTTGTAAAAACTGCAGAGCAATAATCAAAAACTGGAAAAATTAGAGTTGTTACTAGTTTAATTCGTAGCTGCTCATTCAAAATTTATCACTAACTCTCAATTGTGCTAATGTTTTCATTGCACGATTGCACGTATACTTGACCTGATTTTCTCATGATAAGACATTATTAATTAATACTCCTAAATACTTAATACAGTGAGCATAGGGAATAGTGCAATTATTCACAATGACATGTGGCGCAGGTTTACATTCAACACTGTTAACATTCGTCGTGCTTCAAAGTATGATTCCTTGCGTTTTACAAGTATTCAATTGAAGATGATTAAGTTTACACCACTCGGTAATTTTTTTCATAACAATGTGCCTACCAACGTCAGCTTTCAGTTCCATTTAATAATTTCATATGGCCAAAATAACTAAATATTCAAATCATTATTAAATGATAGTGCAATCATTTCGCTCATGGATAGCGTAACGATGAATACGAAAATGACAAATTTTCCTAGGATTAAAATTGAAGTGAGACAATATAAGAGTATTATCTAATTGTCGCTATGTATACACATAATATCTATGGGATTTGACCTTTGTTTTCAACCAAATGGCAAAGCCAGTTAATTATGATTTTTCGTTATTTCGTCGATTGTTACTATTTACTTCATTATTTTGTCATTAGTTATCAGCATTCTTGTCACCACGCCATTAGTTATTTTTTCATTATGATATGATTGCATGCCACCTAACTTCTACTCCAAATCGCCAAATTTACATCTCATCATATGCAATGCCTTGAAAGACCAGCAGCTCCAACTACATCAATCACAAAATCTGTCAATTTTAATCGATATCACATTACCACCGTGCAGCGGGAGCTTGACGAAATAACTGATAGACTAGTTCGAATTTTTGTTCAAATTTTCATATCAGATGTGCATTGTTACCGGATCATTCATATTCGGTTCCAATATTCAGGTTTATCAGGATTCTCCACTAGTTTTGGGAGTAGCAACCGTCATATGATCAATCATTCAAAATAACTTCAGGTTTGCTTGTTGACCTTCGTATTTCAAGGTTGGTATCAACACAAATTTCCAATTAGGCTAGTAGAAATCCTTATTTTTGAGATGATAGTTGACTTGTCTTCTTGAAAATTTAAAAATATTAGGAAAGAGGAATTGGAGTAGGGACTGTTAGTAGTTTCATATCATCATCTCTGAATCTCGAGTAGAGCAGACTTTGAGGGTTGAGTGGAAATTCTCTTCTACTGTTGAAAATGGCTCATGTCGAAATGAGATCAATTGTTGGATCATGAGACATTGATTTAGACTACAAGTTTGTTTTGAGGGAGCTAAATGAGAGTAGTCTATATTTTCTGTAAGCATAATTACCACTAGAATTTTTGAAGTAATGTTGACAAGTGAATCAAATTTACAATGAACCAATAATGCAGTTATAGACTCAATACTGAATAGACTAAAACTGAATTTACGTAACCAACTGCCGCACTTGCTATGAAGAGTATTTCTTCGAGTGAATAACGTCATTTTCAAATCGCGCGTCTTTCCGATTGCATTGTGATACTTATTTGATCTCTCTCTCTCTCTCTTCACTGTTACAAATTTGAAGCACTATTTCTTGAGAAGTCACTATATCTCGAATAATTCTGATATTTAATGTGATGAATTGACAGTGTCCATTGCAAGTGGTACCCAAACATTGTGAAACCCTTGCACAGAAATCAGTCACTTTGTTCTTGACCGACCAAAAAAACACAATCATTGTGGAACTTACTTCTCGGATTAACCTTAAATAACAGAGTAGATTCTCGGGGACGTCCATCCCGCGGAATATTTATTTTATGCTTTATATTTACTTTTTTCTGTTTACCTCTCCAAATGATAGCCAGAAAGAGCCATCCTCCATGTAACCGATAGAATTGTTCCACTCACCAATGAACAATACATTCAGCAGCTCCTTCATGGCCCCGTTTTTTTTTCTAATAATTGTAAATCTTCATCGTGCAAATTTCATAGAGATTCTTTAATTCCCAAAATTTTATTTCCAGACAACTGTATGAGAGGATAGTTACCTTAGAGCAGAAACATCGTGAATTGTCAATCGTCGTGGCGAATCAGCAGACTACAATTACCAATCTTCAAAATTTGATACAACACAAAGATGAAGAAGCAACAGTCAGAAATTGTGACGGCATATTTATTTGGAAATTGGACTCGTTCAATCAGCAGCTTCAGGACATGATGTCTGATCAGATGAAAATGGTTTACAGTCCAGGGTTCTATACCAACCCTAACGGCTATAAAATTTGCGCGAGACTAAATATATCACCGAAAAATACGAAATACTTATCCATCGTTCTCCATATGATGCAATCTGAGAATGACGATGCTTTAGATTGGCCATTTCATGGCCTTATACATTTCACACTTGTTCATCCCACAACACCAGATAAAGCTATAAAAGAACGAGCTGTATCCTGTCCAGATCTCGAGGCATTCCAAAAACCTTTGTGTACATTAAATAGGCGGAGTTTTGGGTTCACAGAATTCATTTCATTGTCTGATGTAATGGAGTATCTGCACAATGATCAATTAATCCTCAGGATTGAAGTTAAAACGTGAGGATTCCCGGTAATAACATTGAGAGAGCTGATGTTGATTCAAACGAAATCTCAAACTGGCTCATTCATTACAATGCATATTTTACACTACAAATCTGAAGTATCGTGAAAAATACGGCTCCTTCGCGGCCAATATATGACTTATCAAACTTGATGGATGATTAGTTTGGGAGACAGAGTTTCTCCTAAGCACTGACGCACGAACAGGAAAATATGTTCTTTAAAATCAATTGTATGGAAACAAATGAATAGTACAATGCGATGAAGTGATTTCGGCAATGCCAGAACATTTCTACATGAAGCAATCATGTATCATCTCGTGTTGAAGTTTCTCTCTTACAATAATTGAACTTTGATATCATTTTTCTTATGCAGATATAACTAATAAACAGAGTCCCTATTGACAGACTGTATGTGAATAAAAGCAGTATAGATGCATTGGACATGCGTAAACGGGCAATCACCTGATGCGTACATAATGGACGGAATAGTCGAGGTATTTTTTCATCCACAACGATGCTCAGAAGGAAAATGAAAAAACATGAGAACATATTCGTTACTCAATTCGCGATTCCAATATCTTTCAAACATCGTCAAGATCTTTAATTACTATTCCATCAGCGAAAAGTACAAACGCAATTAGTAATTTTTAATTTGTGATAGCACTTTTTACTTATGTCTAAATAAAAACGGTCGAGTCTCGATTAATGGTTTCATTATACTTTCCAGATAGTAATTTTGACTTACTTTTGTCTCCCTGAAGTGATTGGTTATGGACGTATAATTTGAGAATGCTCTCATCTACTAGAGATCAACTGTTAACACGGTATGAATCTCATATATTAAGCTTGTGACAGTGCAGTACCTATGCTGTTGTGGTTTCGTATTCGTGCCGTGGTATGAATTCTGTATAAAAATTTTAAGAAAACTCCCGCCGTCCCCAATATATTTCCGATATTTTCTGATTCTTCATCTCCCTTCTTCCACTGTGAATATACCACAGTCATAATCGTATTTGCCGGATAGTTCAAATACGTCGAAATCCGCTAGGGAGGTTTCCTTGGTAATCCGTGATTCCTCAACAGATTCCGCGTTCATGGTAGAAATCGACTCTCTTGTGCACCGGTGCATTACCCACGTAGTTGTCGCTCGTCGCAGGTTGTTCCCCGAGAATGTAACACGCGTCGCAACCTGTTAAACGATTCACTATTGCGTGTCACCATTGTTCTCCTTGATTACTGCTCAGCAACAGTATTGGCGAAATGCTCGCTATTTCCGCTGTTGGCTCCTCTAGGCTCGAATGTAGAATACCAAAATAGGCAATTTGTATCTTCTCTTCGTCGCTCGGTGTATTATACCATTTATACCGCCCGATAGGGTGAAAGTCGTGTCGTACTCCTGCGCCGACGAGTTGCGCTGCATGAACATGTTTTAACTATGGCTGCAAATCATCTTCCAAGTTCCAGTCATAGCTGATAGACATCTTGTAGCCATCGCTGGAAGACATCTTTTAGTCATGAATGTAAGACAACTCAAAATGTGACACAAGTTGTGTTTGACATCTTTCCGTTGACTTCATGCCACCGCTGAAAGCCTAGATGACTTTGCGTGAATTATGACATCTTTTAGACATCTTTAAATCAACTTTGTGCTGTCTGGAAATACACTCAAGAGCCTATCGGAAAATTAGTCAATATCCCTGATTGAGAGAAGGAATTTGGAAATATTACCTCAATGCAAAATATATATCTATATAGTATTCAAATCAAATACTTTGTAATCTTTCCTAATCGTTTTGAATCATTTTGAATCCCTTCTTAATCAGGGACATGAATCTTAACTGCAAATATGAAGTGATTTGGTATGGAATGACCCATATATTTTTCGTGAAATTGGATTCGATGGGTGGAGTTCTATCTGATACACATACCTACCGATCCGAACAATGAGATACATATGACCATATATGAATGAGGTTCATGACAAAAGCAAATGTGTCGGACCCCCCATATTGAAATGTGATACTGACAATGACAAAAAGAGCTTTTGAGCAGAATATACTACTACAAACTATCGGAAAACTTAATAGTTTTTCAACCAATGCCGATGAAATTTCTCAACAGTGGATTTGCATACTCCATACCTGGTTTATGTGAATCCTCGACTTGACCATTATATCCATAATGTGGGGGGGTATGTCCGGCCCAATCGAATATGCAGTGATAGAATACGAAAATCAGTACCATTGGGGTGTACAAAACAAGAACAATGATCGCGTATAAAATCGACGCTGCTAACTGTCCATATATACACACACCATGACGCAATACAATGGCTACTTGCATGTGTTTTATATATAAGAAATTTGAATTTACTCACCGATCATCTTCGAATATTTCAACAACAGATTCCATCTTGGAATGATCTCGATACAATTTAATCCGGTTCACAATATAAATGTCCCATGGTGATTGACGATTGTATTTGTTTATGGCATTTATCTGTTATCGCGAGAACAAAGTTTGGATTGAGAACCTTCGTTTATGAAAATATGACATATGCATAGATACCTACATTTCTCTTTCCTTCTTTCATTTAGTTAAATAGTACTTATCAGTTCTATATTATGGACCACCCAGTCAATGAATGAAGTCCACATCAATTTATTCGACTGTAGAGATTACTCCAACTGAATGGACATCTGAACCATTTCATCTTCAATATGCTTGTGCATCACGGCTAATGATATTCACAACAGAATATAATTCAGCTTCTATCGGCATAACTCTAACAGTAATGATGTTTCTGTCCTACTGTGACTAGGAAAAGCCATAAGAATCTTGAAACCATCTTACGCAGTCCAATTATTTTTATTAACTGAACCACTAGCATTTATTACAATGAGTGAATTGTAGTTCAAAATATAGTATGGCAGAAGATGTGGAGAAAAAGTTTTTATAACTCCTGATAAAACTTAATTTATGAGTGTTGGTCGATATGACATGATAGGGTTCAACATACTGCACACAACATTTCTTGTTATGAAACAAACATTCACAATATTAATGAAGTTTTTGAAACATAGATAGACATAAACCTTGATGCGGCAGAAAAGATGACGCATGGATATAGATAACTTCATGCTATGATGGACGAATAAACACGAATGAGAAAAGAAACATCAAGATTCAATTAAGATAATTTATACGATAAGCCATAACTTCATTCAAAGTCACCATGAATTATTGTATTTTTAGATTTAGTGATGTTATCTCCGCCGTTCCCCCTTTTGGGTCTTTCGCTTTTCCTTCTTCTCTTCTTTTAAGTGTTTCTGCTTCTCTCTAAAAGAATAAGTATGTTCATAACTAGGCTAAAAACAAATTCTAAAAAGAAGGGAAAGAAGCAATATTTGCAAAATGTACCTATCTTCTTTGTCTTTTTCCTTTTTCTTCTGACTGTCCAGTTTAGCCTTTTCTCGTTTTTCTTTCTCCTGTTGTACTATAATAGCTGCATTCGTATTTTTCTCTATTCCACAGTCTTTCTCCAGATCTGCATTTACTTCATCTTCGACGTCGCTTTTTTCATCTCCCGACATTTGACTATACTGAGCTAATATAGCCTCGCGCATCCTCCGTTCATCATCAGTATAATTCCTATGGACAATTGTTTGGAGACTTTGCGACTCCAACATGCGAACCAAGCGAACATCCACATCTTCAGTCTCATCTGCTGCTATGACGATATCACCAGTTGGAAGCCATTTGGTCCAGGCATCAAGAATTTCCGCCACATGTTCGCTGATGTTAGCCTCCTGTGAAAAATTACAAATTGAGCATTGTTCCAACTACAGATAACATATTAACTGAAAAAGTCGAAATATATCAGTGAATATGACATTAGAATGGAGTTTTCTATTTGATTATTCATTTCACGTTTACAGTCAAGTGCCCTTAAATACAATCCAAAATCTTTTCTTGCCAATCCACAAACGTAATGCCGAGTGCAATCTAACCTTACAATCCAGCGGTCCTCACCGTTATGCCGGTCAGTATACTCGTGAGAACTTCAGATTTTTCTACTTCGGTCTCATCGCTCTCCAATATCCCTCTGATATATGATGAAAAAACACCCACATCAGTGTTTAAAGCTTGCAACTTTTTACTCAACCAATTATCAAAAGAATCCGTTGCGACTGCCATGATCGGACCCTCCTATCCAGTGGGTTGACAGTGCTGACACTGCGTGCTTTAGCCGCTTTAGATAATGCACTGCCAGTAATGGATAATGTGACGTTACACAGTAATTCTGTATGCTGTAACCACTGGCCAGTGCTGGCCAGTGTATATCAGAGGCTCTTTTAAGTTGGCGGCGGTAAATGAATTTTATCGAATTTTTTCTTACTAATTCGTTTGCTCGTCATTAGTTCTTGATTGTTCGATCAAATTTAATGTTTGTCCGACATTTATTTTTTTATAAATAATCGTCGAAATTCTAGCCCGAATCTAGCTCTCAATGTAATCCAATATTGTTTTTTTTTCTAAATCAATTTTGTTAGTTATCGTTTGTTCGATCTTTTTTTCTTAATAAATAATTTTTTTATTTCATAGTTACCTTTCCATGTTCAAATTACTATTACTGCGCACGCACGAACATGAAAAATTACGCGGTTTATTTGAATCCTGTTAACAAAAAAAACAATAATAATAAATAACATGTATCATTGTGAAACTCAAAAACTTTGGTGTAGTATAAAGCTCAGAGAGCTTAAATTACACTAACTTCACCGTAGTCAAATTTTCGAGCACTCTGAGCTTAAATTTAGGGGAAAATCCAGCTTTGTAAAAATTAATAAGAAATTTCAATCATTTTCTTATTTTTTCAGTTTTCCAGTAGCATGTTAAATAAAATTAAAAAAAAAAATAAAATAAAAATAAAAAAAAAAAAATAACATCAAATTGGTTCTTATAATACTTGTATAAGACTTAACTTATGTACTCAATAACCACGACATCCCATAAGAGTTTCAACAAATTTGTTATTCCAGAATTAGTTAAACGTAATGTTAAATATCATTTTCAACTTTTGTGATTTTCTTAATGCAAATTTTTTTTCCAAAACATTTATTTAAACATTAAAAGAGAAAGACAGTCGTGCAACATATCAGGGCGGATCAAAGCTCGAGCTTTTTTTTCAAAAATTGAATCGCTAATTCAATATACATACATTGCTCATATTTATCGCTTTGTTATCAACAATATACGTCTTTAATTTGTTCCGACTACATCATTCAGTTTCAAATATAATCTACTTTTCAATTAGCCTCTTGTCTTATCATTAATTCACGAAACTTTTGTCACAGTTTAATTTAATATATGCAGTAGCCCTGATTTTTTTACACCTTCTACACAACTTGAAAATTGAGCGTAGGTTATTTGCAGAATGCTAGTCTTCTGTAGACTTCATTATTATTGTTGTTGTTGCCATTATTGTTTTTATTGTTAACAACATTCAAATAGACCGGGTAATTCTTCACGTTCGCGCATGCGCAGTATTGGTAATTTGAACATGGAAATTAGTTATGAAATAAAAAAATTAATTATGAAGGAAAGAAAATCGAACAAAAATTTTTTACTATTGAACAAACGATAACTAACAAAGATTGAATTTAGAGAGGAAAAACCAATATTGGATTACATTGAGAGCTAGATTCAGGTCAGAATTTTGACGATTATTTATAAAATAATGAGTAGTATCGAACAAACATTAAATTTGATCGAACAATCAAGAACTAACGACGAACAAACGAATTAGTAAAAAAAAATCAATAAAATTCATTTACCGCTGCCAACTTAAGGGGGGGGTAAAGGCGAAAAAGAAGCATATTTTTGTGATTTTTTTACGGTGACATGAGTTGAGAAAAAAATGGAAAAATAAAAGAAACTCTTCGTGATTGCCTCAAGAAATACATCACCTTTAGAATGCATATCAATTTTTTTGTTTCAGATGATCCGGCAACGAGTTATGATGTTCACCGCTTTTTTTTCAAGGCGCCTCTGGAAATTCAACGTCACCAGCTTATTTATCAATATTTTTTATTGAAAATTTTTTC